>ML306980.1:80601-121412 GCA_005239505.1 Nicotiana paniculata | reverse complement strand
AATGTCTTCGGTTAAATCCAGTATCTTTTCTACTACATCAGCATCCTCCGATTTCAGTTCTAATCGAGGTGGCCTGATTAAACTACAACGTCGATCTTCAAAGTCTTTCTTCGCTAGCATCGACGAAGATAAGGACCGAGGGTGGATGAGCTGCTTCGTTCGAGTCAGAACCTCTGGCCTAATTCCTACTGAGAAGATGCCATTCCCTGAGGAATGGAATATGAACCGTAAGTGCCGACTCATCGAACATGTTTCGTTAGTCAAAATTTTTTTCTTCCTTTTGAACTAACTCCCTTCCGATGATGCAACCATCGAGTGGTACCCCGGTGCAGGCAAGGACCTCCCGGGCTGGGTTCAACACCTAGATTCTACCTCCACATATGTTTAGCTCGTCTGGTGTGACCATGGTGAGTTTTCATTACTGTCGTTTTTTAATTCCTTAGTGAAAATATCTCTTGGTAGCACACTTAACCTTTTGTGCTTATGTAGGCCTCGGAGAAGCTGTTTCAATGAGGCTGCCCCCACCTGGTGAAGTAGATACCCCAAAACCCGCCAAGGATAAGAATAGAAAGAGGGAGATGCCGACGGAGTCCCCGAAACCAAAAAAGTCCAAAGCGCGAAAGCTTAAGGCCGACACAGTGGCCTTGTCTCCTGAAGTTGCAGCGAGTCTTCGTGCTGAGGTCGAAGAAAGAGATGAGACTGAGGGTTGTTGATACCCAATTTTTCCCACATATCTTTTTAAAAATACTTATATACCTTCAAATACTGCATGAGCGTCATCAAGTATTTTTCTAGAATTTTTAAAGGTTTTAATCAATTTATTCCTACATTTTATTACATAAATAATTATTAATTGCATCAAAAATAATTTTATAATGATTTATTATTTAATTTTTATCATTTATATTCATATTATGCCCTAAAGTTTTTTTATGTATAATCATATTTGCATCTGTAGGCTAAAATTGCATATTTTGCAATAATAGCACATATATGCATAATTATATTATTTTCATAGAAAAATGACTTTTAGATTTTTTATAATAATAATTTTAAATCATTTTCATGCACAAATAACATTGTTATTATTATTTAATTATTTTTATAAATTATTTTACTGATTTAGTTGGGTATGTAAAACCTAGCCCCTTTTCTTAATTAATTTTAGACATAGCCTACCCATTACCGCAGCCCAATACACCAGCCAAAACCCCATATCCAATACCCATACCCGTCAAACCCAAACCCATACCCGTTTAAAACCATGATCCAATCCCCTTTAAGATCCTGGCCGTTGATCTCCCTACCCTTTTAATTATACCAACTCCCCTAACCTTAATTCATTTCCCATCTACCCGCTGTCACTAAACGCTCCTTCCCCCCTTTCTCTCTTCTGAAACCCTAGCGTCGCACTCCCATTTCCCCTTGATTCCTACCTAGAAATGGAATCATTTAGCAATTTATTACCTTATTTGGCCCTATTTCTTTACCGGCTAATCATCTGGGGTGTTACTTAACTTACTTGCCTCAAATGGCAAGCAGATCTTGGGAGATTCGAACCAAATCTGGCTCAAAATCTCTTATCTGTTAGTTATTTCCTTTTGTGTTCATCCTAATCTCTATAAGTACGAATATTTTCGTATCTTTCAGTTAGGGTTTTCAGATCTTTGATTCGAACCAGATTGGGTTCAATTTTAGTTTTTTTTAATGTTATTTTTCGTCTATATTCCCTTTGTTACTCATCAATCCGCCTATTTTTCGTTAAATCTTTTTTTTACCTAAAACTAGGGTTTTAACCCTCTTTAATCGGACTAGATTTGGTTCAACCTTATGTTTTTCTTTAATAACTCTCTGTCTATACTCGTTTTTTTACTAAAACATTTGATTCTTTACTTCTGACTTTATCGATTTTTATAGCTTACCTTAAATTAGGGTTTCGAACCTTTTATTTAGGGCCCAATATGTTTGATTATGTGAATATTTTCCCGTCTATGTTCATTCCATGAAACATGTGACTTTTACCCTTGTTTTCTCCGCTGATTTTTTGGTTTACCCCAAAAATTAGGGTTTTGAAATCTTGTACTGAGACTTTAGTCTTTCCTTTTTTTATGGTATTGTTATTTCCTTTTAGGTTTGATTTACCTGTTCTCATTATTCGCTTACCTTATTTGATCCGGCATTTGACTGTTGTCTTCTTCTGTATAATACTTTCCTTAATCTAAGTAGTGATTTCCTAATTATATGCTGTTATGTTCTACTAATTAATTGAAGTCGACCTTAAAATGATTATGGAATTATTTTCATTCCTTAATTATGTATGATTGACTTATTACCTTATTTGTCTGCTTAATTCAGTGTTATTTAAACCCCTTCTCCCTCTCCCCTTAGACAGACTCGAACTCTCAGATTCTCACTAAAAACTTAGGCTCTCTTATTCTGATTTCTGTGCTAAGTGTCTCTGGTTTTGGCCGGCTGAAATCCAAGGCCAAGTGGTTCTGGAGTTTAATTGGGTTGGCATATTTACTTGCTTTCTCACTTAACTGGTATGTCTGAACCCTTTGCAATTTCATTCTTTATGCTTTGCTCGACTAGCATGCTTTAATTCCCAGTATGATTCTGTCCTTTACATGATTCTATGATCCCATTTAGTAACACTGTTAAATTAGGATTAAGTTGTGTTGAATAATATGAATCCTCTCATAAGTTATCCTAAGGTTTAATTTGTTTCATGAACTAATCTTACACATGTTCTGAACTTTGCACACTATAAACACGTAATCAATTAGTTTGTTGCTTAACTCATGTGCCTTGTCTGCTTAATTCATGTGTCTAGACATTTTAACTGTTTCTGCCTGATTGATTCTGTGATTAAGCCATGATTGTCTTAAGTACTAGCATGAGTATTTAGCTTAACTAGACTTCAACTTATTTGAAGTATGTGCTAAGTATGAACTTTGTTTGCTTCTTGGTGCGGTTCTGCCTGCAACTCTGTGTTCTAAACTTTCTTTCTTATGAAATCAAACTGTTTTAAAACATGCCCCTTCTCCCTTTCATGTACTAATTTAAAACCCCACTCCTAGTCCCTTAGGTTCTCATCCACCCCAGTGTGAGAACTGCCTAGGGTCCACATGAGACTCCTCTGAACTCTGACACAATGGGGGTTAGTTTTCCAATCTCTTATGAATTGCTTTCTGACTATGTAGTTCTGGTGTGAGCATTGCCCGGGGTCCCTGAGGCCCTTGGGAACTTTGACACACTGGAAACCTGTTTCCAATGGACTGGAGGAATCACTGTGCTGTTGTTATGGTGGAAGGCCTGGTTCCCAGGTTTATTTGGGCCTATGAAGGCTCCCTATAGTGTAACTATTACCATTATGTAATTCATTTGATATTCTGGGTTGTAATAACTCTGTAATAACAATTTTGGGAATATTTAATTGGGGGGGGGGGGTTACTTATATCTTTTGTAAAAATTGGTAGAAATCCTGCCTATAGGATTTAATTATGTTGATTGAACTATGTGAGTACCATACTGTGTTTAGAAATCCTGCCTATAGGACTTTCACGACCATTTTGATTCTGTATTTTACATTTGCGTACTAGAGATCCTAGTTATAGGACTTTCATTTAATTCTGTACATTAGAAATGATGTTCATAGGATCTATACATGTTTTCAACAAACGTGCATTAGCAATCATGCCTATAGGACCTTGTTGTTTGAGCTAATTATCTTTCCTTGCAATCTGCTTAAATTCTGCCCATATACAGTTAATAGATATCATGCCTATAGGACCTTGTTGTTTGAGCTAATTATCTTTCCTTGCAATCTGCTTAAATTCTGCCCATATACAGTTAATAGATATCATGCCTATAGGACTAAAAATCAGTTTTAAACTGACAGATCCTGCCTATAGGGTTTAAATCAATCCAGTTAATAGATATCATGCCTATAGGACTAAAAATCAGTTTTAAACTATGAGATCCTGCCTATAGGGTTTAAATCAATCCAGCATTTAGAAATCATGCCTATATGGTTTAAGTCAATCCAGCATTTAGAAATCATGCCTACAATGTTTAAGTCAATCCAGCATTTAGAAATCATGCCTTTAAGGTTTAAGTCAATTCAACATTTATAAATCATGCCTATAAGGTTTAAGTCAATTCATCAATTAGAAAGCATGCCTATAGGATTGAAAAGGGAATAAAACCTGCCTTTATAAGTTAAAATCAGTGCTACAGTTAGAAATCATGTCTATAGGTCTATAATCAACAAGCTTGTAGAAATCATGCATATAGGATTTTGTCGACCGATTCTGAATTCAATCACTATTGTCAATCACTTAGGCAATATATTTGTAGGACTTAATAATAATTCTGGGTTTATAATTGTGACATATTACTGCATGAAGTGCCCAGATTCATGCTGAATAAAATTAGTAGCCAAACAAACAGGTCTTAATGCTCGCCATAAACAAAACTATCTCTGCACTCTGTTTTCTCACATAGATATCATGCCTATAGGATCCCAAAATTAATAAAGTTTGCTGATTCAATTGCGTGCTTTTGTTGTTTATGTGTGGAGGTCAATGTTAGCCCATACGTGTTCTTTATCTGAAAGTCCTATTTGTTTTTGTTTGTCACCTAAATTTCACATTTTTAAGTAACATAGGTTGGTCTAGAGCTATCCCAAATAGAAGTCCTAATACCTCTAGGGCCATAGGTAATGGACGGGTAGTGCACACATAAGGAACGAGCTAGAATCTACTCAAACGCTTAGTTAAAAACTTTAAGATTGTAATTGGGTATTAAGGAGATGATAGTCCGTGCACTAATGCTATGAGTAACACCCCGACTTGAGGGACTTACAAAGTATTGCATGGAATGATCTTATAGGCTAAAAAACTTAGGACCCCCCTATACTCATGTTTAAAATAAATTGAATATGGTATTTGTCCAAATTGTTTTTCTTCCCTTTTTAGACTAATTCTCTTAATTTAAGTTCGGTCGGGATCCATCGTTTTGGACCTCGAGAGGTGCGTAACACCTTTCCCTCAAGGTAATTTGAGCCCTTACCCGATCTCTGGTGATGCAAACTGGTTATATGAGTCAATTGCTCTAGGTGCCCTAATGCACCTTAATCCTTTAGGTGGTGACCCTTCCAATTCCTTAGCCATCCCAAAAAGATGAGTTGTCCTAAAAAATATCGAAACCCGATTTTGCCAGAAAAAGGAGCGACAACATGGCGACTCTGTTGGGGATATTTTTAGGCTCTTATCATAACGAACCTTATTTTGTGAATTATTCCTCAAGCATGTCTTTATTATTCCGCTAATACTTGCATACCCCTTCCCTTTCCCACTTTATGTGAATTTATTTGTCTATCTTTAGTCATTTGTGATTTCTCTTTCCTGCTTTATTACTCTTTACTATTGAAATTGACTTGTCTCCTTGTTTTTCTTTCTTAACGCCTTTATAATTATTAAATACCGCATTTATCATTTTTTCTCATCGGGCAAATACATGACAACGTGCTATTTTCTGTTTGCATAAATCATGCTCAACATCATATTCCACTCGTGCGTAATTAAAACCATAGCAACACTTGATGAGTGTTTGCGCTCTTCCTATATATCGTCTTTTGAATTCGGAAGGGCATGTTTTCGGTAAAACTAGTCAATCACCGGTGCAGTCGACGGTTCCGTGCCTTTCCCCCCATGTTGTCCGCTTGGGGGTACCAGTCTAGACCTCTATAAAAACCTTACTCTGATTATAACTCTACATGCATCATGGTCAAACCTAGCTTGGGTTAATATGTTTTCCACATAATAACCCTTTTAGAAAAGCCTTTCCAAAGTCCACCGGGGTTTTCGTAATCCCAACGGACGCAACCACAATTTGTGCATTAATTTGGAGAAATAAGTGCCAATATGCTAATCATTAATGTATAAATAGTCGAATCTGGAGGGGGAAAAGGTCTAACCTTATTTGTGTTGCAGAAAATGAGGCACGAAGTCCCCAGGTTCGACATGGTCTGTAACATACCACCATTGTTGCTGGATTGGTGGGAAGACCTTCCGTCAAGCGATAAAAACCATGTGAAAAGAGTCCTTGGAAACCTACCTTCCTTATTAGATATCCAACCAAACAACATGTTGATCGAAGCTGCCACTATGTTCTGGGACGGAGAAATGGCCGTATTCTGTTTTGGAAACATAAAAATGACCCCTTTTTGGAGGAAATATGGGGATTCACTGGACTACCTTGGGACAGTCCCGGTTTATTGACTCCAGAAAATCGCACTCCCAAAGGGTTTTTGAAAATGATGGGTTTGAGAAAGAATGACGACTTGGTATGTTTGAAGAAGTCCTACATACCCTTCGACTTCCTTTATGAACGATACGGTCACAGCAAATCTTATCGTATCTTTGATGACGAGTTCTCCATCACTTCCTTGGGTTGGATTCATCGTCTGCTTCTTGGGTATGATAGCATTCCCAAGCAAAATGGACAGAATTCACACCAGACTGGCCATGGTAACCAAAGCCTTAATGGAGGGAATCGAGGGGAAAACATATACTATTGTCCCTATGATTATAACATACATATATCGGGCCTTGGATCGCTTCCAGAAGGGGTTCAAACACTTCGAGGGTTGTAATTTTCTACTACAAATTTGGTTGCTAGAACATCTCCAGAGAGGTCAATACCTCCAAGAGTTTCCACGAAGGCCGTGGAATGATCACATAGCTTTTCATCACCCCAAGAGAATGACCTTTATCCCAGACAGGTTTGCTCAACCGGAGAACGCTACAGAATGGGTGCAATTTTTTGACAACTTGACTGAGGACCAGGTTCACTGGATGTACGAATGGTTCCCCACTAATGAGTTGATCATCAGATCTAAGGATGTTCCGCACTTGGTGTTGATCGGGTTAAGAGGCATACATCCCTATGTTCCTATCAAGGTCATGAGACAAGCTGGGAGAAAGCAAGTCATACCGCGAGTCTCCAAAGGAGTCATTACAGGGAGGATTTTCAAGATGACGACATCCCATACAAATGTGAAGCTCAACATATGTAGCACCTGAAGATTATTGTAGAAAGGGACACCATCGAGACAGACCGATATCACGCAGTTCATGTGCATTTTTACCCATTATGGTTGGAAGATAGCATAGCGGGAATAGTCAAGCCGGGGGTCGGTCGAGGAAACAAAGTCATAGATGAATTTGCTGAAGCACAGGTGAAATATAACAGACTGCGCAAAAAGGTTCGCGAGTCTGAGGCTGAGCATCTAGAACAACACAAGACTGATATGGAAATGATCAATGAATGAAGGGAAATGGCTATTAGGTCGAATGAAAGGTGGGAATATCTGGAGCAGGGTCTGATGGAGTTGGAAGAGAAGATGAGGAAAAAAGTTGTAGACTGCCAGAATGCTGAGGGTAGCGAAGGAGGACATCTAGCAAGGGCATACCTGCTGCTAGACATGCGCGACCTGGAGAACCTGATCGATGAAGCCAAGAGAATCAGGCCTAGAGAAGGTCCTTCTAGGACCAAGTAGATTAGGTTTATTTGTTCTTGTTTTTCGAATGTAATAAGGCCAACTTCCATTAGTGACTTATCTTATTTAGCGTCGTTTTAGATTCGTCTTATTTATTACATTAATGAAATGAGGCAATTATTATCATTAAATTTCTCCAAATCTACTTGTCTCTAGGTCTACCTCGGGCACAACGGGACTCCCAAATTAGGACGCGAATTTACATTCTCGCAATATGTGTTTAAATACTGCAAACATTTTTCCGGAATTCTCATTGACTTGGTTACTTTTTTGTTTTTCTTTCTTTTTTATTATTCCCATTCCCCAAGGTTGGTTCACACATACTGGCATCATCATCATATCACACCAGATCCAGATGCCCTCCACCTCTTCCTCCTCCAAGTAATTCGAAAAGAAAAGGAAAAGCTAAGATGGACAATATGAGTGGTGTCAGGAAAGACGACGTCGCACATGCTAAGAATGTGGAAACTTCTTATGGTCGGAGTACTCCAGCACCAAATGAATTGGTTTTACGACTTGAACAGAAAATACTTAAACTACAAGGTGAGCTTGAGTAGGTCCGTAACTTGGCAAACGTCTCCGTCACACTAAATGTCCCAGATATTAACCATCCAAATACCCAAAACCCAGTACCTCTCAGAACACACCCAACCAATGCCCGCAGAATCCTCCCGCACCCCACCAATATACAATCCCTCCTCAAAATCCTTTACCCGTACCTACACTGCCTCAACATCAGCATTTGTCGACTCAATATCCGCAAACCACTTACCACACTCCTCAAAATACCCCACAGCCTATCCCCGATCCCCAAAATTCAACCAATATTCACCTCTATACCCAAACTCCTGACATTCACCAAAACAACCCTATATACATGGAAACCTTACCCCACTCTACCCAACCAATCTCATATACACCAGAATATGCCGAAAAGGACATACCCATTAAGAACATGGTTGAGGAGCTCAAGGAACTCACAAGTCGAGTTCAAGGTGTTGAAGGAGGTAAAGGAATCAAAGTACTGAATTACGAGGATTTGTGCATTCAGCCAGATGTGGAGCTACCGGAGGGTTACAAACCTCCTAAGTTCGAAATGTTTGATGAAAGTGGTGACCCAAAGGTCCATTTGAGAACTTACTGTGACAAGCTCGTAGGGGTTGGAAAGGACGAAAGGATTCGCATGAAGATGTTCATGAGAAGCCTTACTGGAGACGCTCTATCTTGGTACATAAGTCAAAATCCCAAGAAATGGGCTAATTGGGTAAGCATGGCGTTGGACTTCATGGATAGGTTCAGATTCAACATGAAAAATGCATCGGATGTCTTCTATATCCAAAATCTCAAGAAGAAGACCACTAAGACTTTCCGTGAGTATGCTACTGGGTGGAGGTCAGAAGCAGCAAAGGTCAGGCCGGCATTAGATGGAGAGAAAAGGTCAGGCCGGCATTAGATGAACAAGTTCTTTGTCAGGGCTCAGGATCCACAATATTATGAAAGGTTAATGGTAATAAAGAATCATAAGTTCTCTGATATCATCAAGCTTGGAGAAAGGATCGAGGAAGGTATCAAAAGTGGAATGGTGACAAATTTCGAGGCTTTGCAGGCCACGAACAAAGCACTACCATCAGGTGGCATATCAAAGAAGAAAGAAGTGGGGATAGTAATGGTTGCCCAAGGTCCAAAATCTCCATTTGTATACCAAACACCTCCACCCACACACCAGCCTTCACCTCCTAGATATCCTCAACCCGCTACGGCCTACCATACCTATAATTCCCAACCAGCCTATTATTATTCACCTCCAGCTCGTCCAAACTATCAAAAACCCAGGCCCAATTTTGATCACAAACCACCCAGAAAATACACCCCTATTGCTGAACCCATCGACTAGTTGTATGAAGGATTACAAGTTGTTGGATATGTCACCCCTATTCATGCCGTGATTATGGAAAACTCATCTCAATGGATCAACCCGAACAAGACATGTGTGTACCATTCCGGTATGAAGGTACACATTATTGATGAATGTCGCACCTTGAAAGATAAGATCCAAACACTGATCGATAACAAGGTCATACAGGCGAAGGAAACCGCACCCAATGTCCGTAATAATCCCCTCCCAGATCACAGGGGTAAAGGAGTCAATGTAATAGAAACTGATGAAGAGTGGGATCTCGAGGGGTCAGTCGGGCTTATTCGGGATGGTGATGGTCCTAAGAAGCCTACAGTCACATTCAATCCCATTGTGGTACAGGTACAACCGCTAGTTGAAGTTGAGGTAGCCGCATCAGCTCCCTTTGAAGTAGAAGTGACACCATCTGCAGCCATACCCACACCGTTTGAAGTAGAAGTGGCCGCACCTTTCACTCTGACGGTGGCTTCCACACCGCCTTTTAAATCCAATGCCGTACCTTGGGATTATATTGCCGAAGCCAGGATGAAAGGGGAGACGAAAATGGAAGAGTCTAGTGCTGCAAAAGGATGACCAGAACTAGAAGAATCTATACACCTGAGAATTTGAAAGGAACAAGTTAGGAAGCCACTGCTAAACAACCCATCATTGAAATCGGTCCGGATGATCTTTGGAGGAAGGTACAAGCAAGGGAATATTCTGTGGTAGACCATCTGAACAAAACTCCCGCCCAGATATCCATCCTATCACTGCTGCAAAATTCTGAGGCACATAGGAATGCTCTGATGAAGGTGTTGAATGAAGCGTACATACCCAACAATATCGCCAGGGGGAAATGGCCAACATGGTGGGGAAAGTGCTGGAAAGCCATAAGATTACCTTTTATGAAGACGATTTGTCGTCTGAAGGGTTAAGCCACAACAGAGCACTGCATATCACAGTGCAATGTGAGGATAAGTTCATTGCCAGAATTCTAATAGACGGAGGGTCCAGCCTCAACATCTGTCCGCTGACAACTTTGAAGAGGTTGATCAAGGCTACATGAAATACGAGCAGGGACTATGAATGTGAAGGCGTTCAATAGGTTTCAAAGGGCAACAATCGGAGAAACTAATATGTGCTTGAATATGGGTCCTACCTGGTTCGATGTTGAATTCCAGGTGCTAAACATATCTGCCTCCTACAATCTGCTGATTGGACGGCCTTGGATACATGCCGCTGGATTTGTCACATCTACTTTGCACCAAGCGGTAAAATTTGAATGGAACCATCAAGAGGTGATCATCCATGGAGATGGGAGCAACCCCAATTACACCAGTCAGACTGTTCCGGTGATAGAAAATGGAAGGAAGTTAAGTGGAGAAACCTACCATCGCATCGAGCGTGTTAATGCAATCGAGAAGGATATGTGGTGTAGTAGCAAGATAGAAAGCATATTGGCATGGAAAAGGTATGAACCTGGTAAGGGCTTGGTAAAAATCTTCAAGGTATCTCCAAACCAGTACAGTTGTAGCGCCATGGTACAACCTTCGGGCTTGGATATCAGTACACCTGGAAGGAATATCGGAATTAGTCACCACCATGGCGTGGTCCATACTATCCTCTTGAGCAACCTGTACCGCACCTGAAAGACCTTCTATCAGGCTGATATAATATGGGGATCCGAAAAAGAAGAAGCACTGGCAACATTGAGGAATTTGTTCTTGGAAGACGATGATATGGATTGTTGTGTGATATTCGAGGAGGAGGAGGAAGAATGCCTTACTATTCAGGCAGTGAATAAGGGAACATTTCTCAAGAACTGTACCGTTAAACCATCAAGGGCCCGATGATTCCCGGGGTAGCAAGGCTTATAGCATTATTTATTTTTGAAAATGATTCCCTCTTTTGCATTTTGTTTTAAATAATATTTTTAAGTGTTCCATTTCGAAAACATTATTTGAGTTATTGAAATCATTTTGTTTGACATTTTAAATGGCTTGATGTTTATTATTACTATTTTCTTTCATATCTTTATCCCTACATCATTACTATTTCTTATCTTGATGAGCCAACGACTGTGACATGTAATGAGACAATGGAACAGAAGGACAGTGATTCGGAAGAAATAGAAGAAGAGGATATAATACCTGAGGAAATTATCAGAGAAGTGGAAAATTTTGAGAACAAGCCCAAGTCCAACCTGGACGAGACCGAGATAGTCAACTTGGGAGATTCTGATACCGTCAAAGAAACTCGCATAAGCATCCATCTGTCACCTACAGAAAAGGAAGAATACACTCGCTTCCTGAAAGAATATGAGGATATCTTTACATGGTCATATGACGATATGACAGGGTTGAGCACATCTATAGTGGCTCATAAGTTACCTACAAATCCAATGTGTCCGCCAGTGAAGCAAAAACTCAAGAAATTCAAGCCAGACATGAGCCTGAAAATCAAGGAAGAAGTTACCAAGCAGATCAAAGCCAAGGTCCTCAGGGTAGTTGAATACCCAACTTGGCTGGCCAACATTGTACCGGTTCCAAAGAAAGATGGGAAGGTCAGAGTCTGTGTTGATTATCGGGATATAAACAGAGGAAGTCCTAAGGATGATTTCCCGCTGCCAAATATACACATTCTGATTGACAATTGCGCCAAGCATGAACTCCTGTCCTTTGTAGATTGCTTCGCAGGTTATCATCAAATCTGGATGGACGAAGAAGACGCAGAGAAAACAGCCTTCATTACACCATGCGGGTGTATTGTTACAAAATGACGCCATTCGATATAAAGAATGTTGGGGCCACCTACATGAGGTCTATGACAACGATCTTCCATGATACTATACGTAAAGAAATAGAGGTATATGTTGACGACTTCATCATCAAATCCAAGAAGTCCACAGATCAAATAGATGATTTGAGGAAATTCTTTGACCGGCTGCGGAAGTACAATCTAAAGTTAAATCTCGCAAAGTGTGCATTCGGGGTTCCTGCCGAAAAATTATTAGGATTAATTGTCAGTCGCCGAGGAATAGAGTTGGATCCGTCAAAGGTCAAAGCCATCCAGGAATTACCACCACCAAAGAACAAAAAGGATGTGATGAGTTTCTTCGGACGCCTCAACTACATCAGTCGTTTCATAGCACAATCCACAGTAATATGTGAGCCGATTTTCAAAATGCTGAAGAAGGATGCCACAACCTGTTGGACCGAGGATTGTCAAAAGGCTTTTGACAAAATCAAGGAATATCTATCCACACCGCCAGTGTTAGTCCCACCAGAGGTAGACCACTACCACTCTACCTTGCAGTGTTAGATGGAGCTTTCAGTTGTGTTCTGGGATAGCATGACGAGACGGGAAGAAAGGATAAGGCCATATATTACTTGAGTAAGAATTTCACTCCATATGAAGCACGGTACTCTCTGATAGAACACAATTGTTTCTCTAACCTGGATAGCTCAGAAGCTAAGGCATTACTTTTGTTCCTATACTACATATCTCATATCAAGGATGGATCCCCTGAAGTACATCTTTCAGAAACTCATGCCTACTGGGAAGCTGGACAAGTGGAAAATCTTGTTGAGTGAGTTCGACATCATCTACTCAAAAGGCAGTCAAGGGACAGGTATTAGCTAATCATCTTGCTGAAAATCCTGTGGGAGGAGAATCTGAACCCCTAAAAACGTATTTTCCTGACGAAGAGGTGTCATTCGTAGGAGAAGAAATTGTTGAAGCCTATGACGGTTGGAGAATGTTTTTCGACGAAGCCGCGAATTTCAAAGGAGTAGGTATCAGAGTTATCTTGGTATCATAAACCAGTCAGCATTGACCGATGTCAGCAAAACTCAGATTCCCATGTACTAACAACATGGAGGAATATGAAGCTTGCATATTGGGGCTCAATCTGGATGTGGATATGAATATTCAGGAACTGCTGGTGATCGGCGATTCAGACCTGCTGGTACATCAAGTTCAAGGAGAGTGGGCTACCAAGAATTTCAGCATATCCCCAGAATTCAGAATGAATTGGCAGACGCATTGGCCACCTTGTCATCAATGATACAACATCCAGATAAGAATTTCATTGATCCCATTCCGGTGAGGATCCATAATCAGTCGGCATACTGTGATCATGTTGAAGAAGAAACAGATGGAAATCCTTTGTTCCACGACATCAAAGATTACTTGGAAAAAGAAGAATACCCAGAGCATGCAAACCATACTCAGAAATGCACACTTCAGAGGTTGTCCAATCACTTCTTCCACAACGGAGGAACCCTATACAGAAAAGCTCCAGATCTAGGACTGTTAAGGTGTGTTGATTCAAGAGAGGCTTCCAAATTGCCGGAACCTGCGGTCCACATATGAATGGCTTTGTCTTGGCCAAAAAGATACTCAAGGCAGGATACTTTTGGATGACCATACAGACAGACTGCATCCAGTATGTTCAGAAATGCTACCTTATCTATATACATGCAGACATGATACGGGTACCACTAAACGAGCTTGATGCAACAAGCTCACCTTGGCCTTTTGCTACCTGGGGAATGGATGTCATCGGCCCAATCGAGCCCACCGCTTCAAACGGGCACCGGTTCATTTTAGTGGCCATCGACTACTTCACTAAATGGGTTGAAGCTGCATCTTACAAAGCTGTGACCAAGAAGGTTGTTGCAGATTTTGTCCGAGACTGAATTGTTTGTCGATTTAGGGCTCCAGAATCCATCATCAATGACAATGCCGCCAATCTCAATAGTGATCGATGAAAGCCCTGTGTGAAACTTTCAAAATCAAGCACAAGAATTCCACGACATACAGACCTCAAATAAATGGAGTCGTGGAAGCCGCCAACAAAAACATCAAAAAGATACGAAGGAAAATGGTAGATAATCACAAGCAATGGCATGAGAAATTACCATTCTCCTTATTGGGATACCGTACCACAGTCCGCACATCAATCGGAGCAACTCCCTATCTGCTGGTTTATAGTACCAAAGTCGTCCTTCACGCTGAGGTAGATATTCCTTCTTTGAGAATCATACAAGAAGCCGAACTCAGCGACGCAGAATGGATAAGGAGCCGCTATGAGCAACTATCCCTCATAGAAGGAAAGAGGATGAATGCAGTATGTCACTGTCAACTTTATCATAATAGAATGTCCAGGGCTTTCAACAAAAGGGTCAAGTCAAGACAGCTCACACCGGGGCAGCTGGTGTTGAAACAGATCTTTCCACATCAAGATGAAGAAAAAGGGAAATTCTCTCCCAACTGGCAAGGTCCTTACATGGTTCACAGAATATTGACAAGAGGAGCGCTCATACTCGTAGAGATGGACGGAGAGGTCTGGCTGAAGCCTATCAATTCAGATGCACTCAATAGATACTATGTGTAAACTATTTTATTTTTCTTCATATGACTGAACTACGCTCGCCCTGATTCCCTTTTAAGAGGGGATACGTAGGCATCCCTGTGGATTCGGTCAAAATTCAATAAAATTTCCATTTTTCTTCACAATCAAAAACTGGGGCAGAATTTTGAGGAGGACCCTCAAAATTCCGAAGCAAGTTCAGCCAACCGCAGCATATGGAACAATCAGAAAGGTCATCCAGTTAACTGAGGCAGAATTTTGAGGAGGCAGAGGAAGTTGCGATGTCTCTAATAATGTCACAGTTACTGGTTCATCTAACTAATTTCTAAACTACATATTACTATGTCTTTGAAAACTATACACGCATGCTTTTGAAAAGAAACTTTACTTTTAGCCAAATGCTACCCCTGATAACTTGAGCAAGATCTTCAGACATAATGGAGAAAATTGAGCAAGCAAAGACACAAACCAACCTTCCCCCGCAAAACTCACAAATTTTCTTTGGATGCAGGACTATATCATCATAATAAGCATCGTCGCAACAACACAATCGTTATGCATAAAACACATTGTCAGCTAAGAATACTTCAGTCTTACTCTTACAGTTGCATGAGACTAAGCCCTCTCTCAACCTTTGAATGAGACTAAGCTTTTTCTCAAATCACTTGCATGAGGCTAAGTTCTGCCTCCCATTTGCATAAGGCTAAGCATTTCCTTCTCTCTGCACGAGACTAAGCCATGTCTCAAAATCCTTGCATGAGGCTAAGCCCTGCCTCCCATTTGTATAAGGCTAAGCACTGCCTTATCTCTGCACGAGACTAAGCCTTGTCTCAAAATCATTTGCATAAGGCTAATACCTGCCTCCTATTTTCATAAGTCTAAACATCGCCTTCTCTCTGCACGAGACTAAGCCCTGTCTCAAAATCATTTGCATAAGGAAAAGCCCTGCCTCCTATTTGCATAAGGCTAAGCACTGCCTTCTCTCTGCACGAGACTAAACCCTGTCTAAAAATCCTTGCACGAGACTAAGCAATGTCTCTTTATTTGCATAAGGTTAAGCACTGCCTTCTCTTTGCATGGGACTAAGCACTGTGCCAAATCTCGCACGAGACTAAGCATTGTCTCTCTTGCATTTTTCTTTTCTCTCGGGTTAAGCTCTGCCTTCTACTTCACACAAGGATAGGCTCTGTCTTGTTGCCTTTAGCATCATGTCTCTACAACTCATAGGCTGAAATATATCCAACTTGTCTGAAGGCGCCATAGCCTGAAGGCACCATCCTCATAGCCGGAAGACATAATCCTCATGGCTTGAAGACATCCTTACCTTACGTGGCCTTATTTCTTTATCAGCTACTCATTTGGGTTGGTACTTAAATTTCTTGCCTCAAATGGCAAGCAGATGTTGGGAGATCCGAACCAAATCTGGCTCAAAATCTTTTATCTGTTGGTTATTTTCGTATGTGTTCATCCTAACCTCTGTGAGTACAAATATTTTCATATCTTTCAGTTAGGGTTTTTAGATCTTTCATTCGAACCATATTTGGTTCAATTTTAGTTTGTCTTAATGTTATTCTTCGTCTATATTCACTCTATTACTCATCAATCGGCATATTTTTCGTTAAATCTTTGACTTACCTAAAAATAGGGTTTTAACCCTATTTAATCGGACCAGATTTGGTTCAATCTTATTTTTTTTAATAACTCTCTGTCTATACTTGTTTTTTACTAAAACATTTGATTCTTTACATCGGACTTTATCGATTTTTGTAGCTTACCTTAAATTAGGGTTTCGAACCTTTTATTTAGGGCCCGATCTGTTTGATTATGTGAATATGTTCCCGTCTATGTTCATTCCATGAAACATGTGACTTTTACCCTTTTTTCTCCGCTGATTTTATGGTTTACCCCAAAAATTAGGGTTTTGAAATCTTTTACTGAGACTTTAGTCTTTCCTTTTTGTATGGTACTGATATTTCCTTTTTGGTTCGATTTACCTGTTCTCATTATTCCCTTACGTTATTTGATTCAGCATCTGAATGTTGATTTATTCTGTATAATACTTTCCTTAATCTAAGTAGTGCTTGCCTGATTATACGTTGTTATGTTCTGCTAATTGATTGAAGTCGGCCTTAAATTGATTATAGAATTATTTTCATTCCTTAATTATGTATGATTGACTTATTACCTTATTTATCTACTAAACTCAGTGCTATTTAAACCCCTACTCCCTCTCCCCTTAGACAGACTCGAACTCTCAGATTCTCACTAAAAACTTAGGCTCTCTTATTCTGATTTTTGTGCTAAGTGTTTTTGGTTTTGACCGGTTGAAAGCCAAGGCCAAGTGTTTCTAGAGTTTAATTGATGTGGCATATTTACTTGCTTTCTCACTTAACTGGTATGCCTGAACACTTTGTAATTTCATTCTTTATGCTTTGCTCGACTGGCATGCTTTAGTTCCCAGTATGATTCTTTCCTTTACATGATTCTATGATCCCATTTAGTAACACTGTTAAATTAGGATTAAGTTGTTTTGAATAATATGAATCTTCTCATAAGTTAGCCTAAGGTTTAATTTGTTTCATGCACTAATCTTACACCTGTTCTGCACTTTGCACACTATAAATACGTAATCAATTAGTTTGTTGCTTAACTCATGTCCTTGTCTTCTTAATTCATGTCTCTAGCCATTTTAACTGTTTCTGCCTAATTGTTTCTGTGATTAAGCCATGATTGTCTTAAGTACTATCATGAGTATTTAGCTTAACTAGACTTCAACTTATTTGAACTATGTGCTAAGTATGAACTTTGTTTGCTTCTTGGTGAAGTTCTGCCTGCAACTCTGTGTTTTAAACTTTCTTTCTTCTGAAATCAAACTGTTTTAAAACCTGCCCCTTATCCCTTTCATGTACTAATTTTAAAAACCCACTCCTAGTCCCTTAGATTCTCAACCACCCCAGTGTGAGCACTGCCTAGGGTCCACATGAGACTCCTCTGAACTCTGACACACTAGGGGCTGGTTTTCCAATCTCTTATGAATTGCTTTCTAAATGTGTGGTTCTGGTGTGAGCGTTTTCCGGGGTCTCTGAGGCCTTTGGGAACTTTGACACACTGGAAACCTGTTTCCAATGGACTGTAGAGGAATCACTGTGTTGTTGTTATGGTGGAAGGCCTGGTTCCCAGGTTTATTTGGGCCTATGAAGGCTCCCTATAGTGTAAATATTACCATTACGTAATTCATTTGATATTCTGGGCTGTAATAACTCTGTAATAACAGACTTGGGGATATTTAGTGAAGCTGGGGGGTTTTACTTGTATCTTTTGTTAAACCTGGATAGAAATCCTTCCTATATGATTTAATTATGCTTATTGAACTATGTGAGTATCATACTGTGTTTAGAAATCCTGCCTATAGGAATTTCACGATCATTTTGATTCTGTATTTTACATTTTCATACTAGAGATCCTGCTTTTAATTCTGTACATTAGAAATCCTATTCATAGGATCTATACATGTTTTCAACAAACGTGCATTAGAAATCATGCCTATAGGACCTTGGTTTTTGAGCAAATTATCTTTTCTGGCAATCTGTTTAGATTCTGCCCATGTACAGTTAATAGATAGCATGCCTATAGGACTAAAAATCAGTTTTAAACTTAGAGATCCTCCCTACAGGGTTTAAATAAATCCAGTTAATAGATATCATGCCTATAGGACTAAAAATCAGTTTTAAACTTAGAGATCCTGCCTATAGGTTTTAAATCAATCTAGCATTTAGAAATCATGCCTATAAGGTTCTAGTCAATCCAGTATTTAGAAATCATGCCTATAAGGTTTGAGTCAATTCAGCATTTAGAAATCATGCCTATAAGGTTTAAGTCAATTCAGCATTTAGAAATCATGCCTATAAGGTTTAAGTCAATTCAGCAATTAGAAAGCATGCTGATTGGATTCAAAAAGGAATAAAACATGTCTTTATAAGTTAAAATCAGTGTTACACTTAGAAATCATGTCTATAGGTCTATAATCAACAAGCTTGTAGAAATCATGCATATAGGATTTTGTCGATCGATTCTGAATTCAACCACTATTGTCAATCACTTAGGAAATATATTTGTAGGACTTAATAATGATTCCGGGTTTATAATTGTGACATATTACTGCCTGAAGTGCCCAGATTCATGCTGAATAAAATCAGTAGGCAATTAAACAAGTCTTAATGCTCGCCTTAACAAAACTATCTCTGCACTCTGTTTTCTCACATAGATATCCTGCCTATAGGATCCCAAAGTTAATAAAGTTTGCTGATTCAATTGCGTGCTTTTGTTGTTTATGTGTGGAGGTCAATGTGAGCCCATACTTGTTGTTTATCTGAAAGTACTATTTGTTTTTGTTTGTCGCCTAGATTTCACATTTTTAAGTAACATAGGTTGGTCTAGAACTATCCCAAATAGAGGTCCTAATACCTCCAGGGCCATAGGTAAGGGCAGGTAGTGCACGCACAAGGAACGGGCTAGAATCTACTAGAACGCTGAGGTAACAAATTAAAGATAGTATTTGAGTAGTAAGGAGATGATTGTCCGTGCGCTAATGCTATGAGTAACACCCCGACTTTAGGGAGTTACAAAATATTGCATGGAATGATCCTATAGGCTAAAAAACTTAGGACCCCTCTATACTCCTGTTTAAAATAAATTGAATACGGTATTTGTCCAAATTGTTTTTCTTCCCTTTTTAGATTAATTCACTTAATTTAAGTTCGTCCGGGACCCACCGTTGTGGACCTCGAGGGATGCCTAACACCTTCCCCTCAAGGTAATTTGAGCCCTTCCCCGATCTCTGGTGATGTAAACTAGTTATATGAGTTAATTTCTCTAGGTGCCCTAACGCACCTTAATCCGTTAGGTGGAGACTCTTCCAATTCCTTACCCATCCCAAAAAGAGGAGTTGTCCCAAAAAATGTCGAAACCCAATTTTGCGAGAAAAAGAGGGCCCGACAAGGGTGAAGGCGATGCCTTCTCGTTAGTAACTCGGAGGGGAAGCGACACCGGTGCTTCAAAGGTTACTACATCTAAGGCTGCCTAGGTGGCTCAATCTCGAGTTGAGAGGATCTCCAAAGGGAGCTCGGGCCCAGTTCACGAACCGGCTAGTGACCAGAACGTACCTTGTGCTGAAAAGTACTTGGTCGAAGATCCTGAAGGAATCAACCCCGAAGCTCTTCGAAAGAAGGAGAAGGCCCCGATCGATCCACTCGGGGTGATCGACGTGGGTGACTCTCCACAAGGCCCATCCTTTTTCTGAAGGGTAGATACGGGATGCCCAGAACATGAAGACTCCTGAAGCAGGGGCATCCCTTGGGGAGAATGATATCTTCGAGGAATGTCTTGCCTGTATTGAAGAGGGCCCCGACCTCGGTGCCTCATTTATATTCGAAGAGGCTGATAAGATTCGAAAGCAGGTATACTTTGTCTTTTAATAACTATGTTTGGGATTTGATTTGTGCCTTTCTAACTCCTTTCTTCGTGACCAGGTTGTGATGCTCTATGATCAGTCTTTCTCCAAGTCTCGGGCAGAGCATTCCAGATGCGAAGACAAGCTTAGGAAGCTCATGTTGGAACATGATGACCTCAAGTCCCTCTATGTCAGAAAATAGGGGAAACTTAACAACCTTCGAGCCCGTTCAGAGGAGGTGTCTCGAGAATGGGCCGATTTCATCGAGCAGGTAACATAGTCTTTGCTGCCTTGTTTTATACTTACTCATTTTAGTGTTCTAATGTCTCAATTAAATTCTTGTAGCTCGAGCAGAAGGATGACCTGTTGGGGCAACTTCGGGAGGACCTTAGGGTCAAAGACACTGAGATCCTCGGATTGAAGCAGCGTATGGATGAGGTAGCCTCCGAGAAGGACACTCTTCGAGAGAAATTGACCTCGGCTGAGCACCAACTTCAAGGTGCAAAGGGAGAAAGCCGCCATTATAAGGAGCTTCATGCTGAATCGGATGTCGAGTTTTCCAAAATCAAGTTCGAAGTTGATGCGCTCATGTCCTCGTATCAGACTGATGCTGCTGCTGCAAATGCTCGGGCTAAGAAAGTATCCGTTGAAGCCGAAATCAGGCTAACTCGTGCCCTTGATCATGCTCGGTTGGAATCTCGGAGGCAGGCTCTCGAGGAGATACACACCAAAGGTTTTGATCTTTCTGCCGATATCGAGAAAGTGAAGGCCTTAGAAGAAGAATTGATTGCACTGATCATTCCCGATGAGGATTCCATTAGTGGATCAAAGAGTGGTGAAGACGAAGATGAAGTCCCCGAGGGGGAAAAGGCCACCGATGATCAAAGTGTTGAGGGTCAAGTCGTCAAGAGTGCGGCTCCTGAGGGAACTTCCTCCGATCGAGTAACCCCGATAGAAGATTAGGCTTCTATTATTTTCTTTTTTTGTGTAAGGGCTCCATGTGGGAGCTTTGTAAATATACTTTTGTGAACACCATTTGGATATATAAAAGGACCTTTTTGTTTCATCTTCGCTCTTCGTCTTTATGTTATTTCCATTTTGCCTTTTTCTTTGCTTTTGGGATTTGATGTTTTTGATGATCAGTCCGATGTTTTGGACTTAGAATATAAAATCCTTAGGTTTCGATTTTGATCAATGATCGATAATAGGGAAGTCCGATTTTCGAGCTTAAGCTTTAGCTCGGGATTTTTGAGTCTGAACTTAGGTAAGTCTCGAACACAATGTGCTTCGGCCTTTCTTTAGGTATCTATCTTTAGGCTTTTTAAAACATCGAACCTTAGGCTATTTTTAAGTTGTCCCTTAGGCTCTTTAGATTGGCCCTTAGGATCTTTTTAAGTTGGCCCTTAGGCTCTTTTTAAGTTGGCCCTTAGGCTCTTTAGATTGGCCCTTAGGCTCTTTAGGATGGCCCTTAGGCTCTTTTTAAGTTATCCCTTAGGCTCTTTAGGTTGGCCCTTAGGCTCTTACTTATCGAACCTTAGGCTATTAGTATATTGGGTCAATTAGGCCTCTAAAATGGCTACAATTTTCCCCCTTCTGGCTAAAGACTTTTACAAATTTTGTTATGCCTTGGCATGTTTTTATATTCGTCTGACTTTTCGATGGTTCGATTGATAGGAACCTCGATTACAAGTCGATATGTGACGATAATTGAGTACCTCGTGAGGTTCTTTCAAAGGATGATTTTTTCGAAGCTTTTACATTGTTCAGAGCTGATATTATCGAAGCCCCTTTGCTTATGCCGAGGTAGCCTGATTTAACTGATTTTTTTGAAGTTTTTGAAGGCCTTTAGTTTTATGGAGGAAGTCGGACGTCTCTGAGCCGCATTATTTTGGTCGTAGCCTTTTATCTGACCGTAGTCTTTATATTTGGTCGTAGTCTTTAGTTCCTTAGTGAGATGCCCTCGGCCTCAATATCGAGGGTATGCTTTTTTAAGGGTCTTATAAGTTCGAGTATATAGATTTGGCTTTAATATCGAGGGTATGCCTTATTAAGGGTCTTATAAGTTCGGATATGCCTCATTGAGGTCTTATAAGTTTGAGTATGCCTCATTGAGGTCTTATAAGTTTGAGTATGCCTCATTGAGGTCTTATAAGCTTGAGTTTGATTTTTTCCTCATGAGGTCTTATGAGTTAGAGTTTTTGATGACTCGATATGTTGACCGTCGAAGACAGTCCCCGAGTGTTCGGATGTATTTGGCCCTTGATCCTCTTAATTAAAATAGTGGACTGCTTTGAGGCACAAAGTGTTTTGATATAATAAGAATTCTTCTTCAAATGATCGATACATGCATAAATGTTTTTCCATGGGGCTCGGTTATTATATACGAACACGGTTCATTTGACCGTTTGGCCCATTACAACATTCTCTTATCGAGGCCCTCTTCGGCATAACTTGCTTTCTTCGAGAAAGTAACCTTTGAGGGTGATGCCCCCGGTATTCGAGGTTGATAAAAAAAGAAGCCTTGAATACTTATTGAGTCTTCCTTAGGTAGAATATAGATGTTGCCTCGTTAAAAACCATGTCGGTAAAACCCATTTGGGATAAAATCTGATCTAAGGAAAAAAGAGTGCAACGCATGCTTTAAAACCCAAGGTCTTCGAGCCGAAGGGTGTTTCGAAATCTCTAATCGAATACCTGCAAAAAGTTAGTGTGAAATATAAATGAAAAAGGAGAAGGTTATACCTTAGCAATAAATCGTTTAAGCAATGATATATTCCAATTGTTTGGTAGTTGTTCGCCTTCCATAGTGCTAAGCTTGTAGGATCCTTTGCCTACCACTCCGAGGAAACGGTACGGTCCTTCCCAACTAGGGCCTAGCTTCCCTTCATTTTGGTTTCGAGTGCTGAGGGTGACTTTCCTTAGAACCAAGTCCCCGATTCCGAAGTATCGAAGGTTTGTTCTTCTGTTGTAGTACCTTTTGATTCTTTATTTTTGAGCGGCCATTCAAACCAGTGCGGCTCGCGCTTTTCATCTAATTGCTCGAGGGAGGTGTTCATGGCCTCGTTGTTTGAGTCCTTGGTGGCATGCTAAAATCTGACGCTCGGTTTCCCGACCTCGACTGGTATCAATGCCTCTGACCCGTATACCAAAGATAACGGGGTCTCCCCTGTGCTTGACTTCGAAGTTGTTCGATACGCCCAAAGAACTTCGGACAGCACTTCTCTCCACTTCCCCTTCGCATTCTCTAACCTCTTCTTCAAGTTTTGATGATAGTTATGTTTGTGGACTCGGATTGACCATTTGCACTTGGGTGGTAAGGCGTTGATAGGATCCTTTTGATTTTATGATCCTCGAGGAATTTTTTTCACCTTGCTACCAATGAACTACTTCCCATTATCACATGTAATCTCGAAGGGGATCCAGAATCGGCATATGATGTGGTCCCATATGAAGTCGATGACTTCTTTTTCTTTTATCTTCTCGAAGGCCTGCGTTTCTACCCATTTTCAGAAGTAGTCAGTCATAAATAAGATGAATCTAGCTTTACCTGGTGTCGTTGGTAAGGGGCCGATGATGTCCTGTCCCCAGTTCATGAATGGCCACAGGGATAGGACTGAGTGTAGTTGTTCACTGGGTTGATGTATCATCGGTGCGAATTTTGGCATTTGTCACATCTTCGAACAAACTCCTTGGTGTCCTTTTCCATGCTATCCCAGTAACACCCCGATCTGATTACCTTTCGAACTAAAGAATCAGCACCGGAGTGGTTTCCACAAGTGCCTTCGTGGATTTCTCGTAGCACATAGTCGATTTCCACCGGTCCTAGCATACTGCTAGTGGTCCGTCGAAGGTCCTCCTATACAATGTTCCATTCTCATCGAGAGAAAATCGGGCTGCTTTGCCTCGAAGGGCCCTTGATTCTTTTGGGTCCCTGGGGAGCTTCCCATGTTTCAAGTAGTCGATGTACTAGTTTCTCCAATAACATGTTAGACTTGTTGAGTTGATTTCTGCATGGCCTTCTTCGATCACCAACTTTGATAGTTGTACGACAGTCCCCGGGGTTATGTCATCTTCTTTAACCGAGGATCCCTAGTTCACGAGTGCATCGGCCTCGCTATTCTGTTCTTGAGGTATGTGGACCAGGGTCCACTCTTCGAAGCGATGCAATGTCACTTGAAGCTTGTCTAAGTATCTTTGCATCCTATCTTCTCGAACTTCGAAGCTTCCATTTACTTAGTTAACCACCAAAAGGGAGTCACATTTTGCCTCGATGACCTCTGCTCCTAGGCCCTTGGCTAGTTCGAGACCTGCAATCATGGCCTCATACTCGGCCTCATTGTTAGTCAACTTCGAAGTTTTTATGGATTGCCTAATTATGCCGCCTGTAGGCGGTTTCAGAACTATACCGAGCCCGGACCCTTTCACATTCGAGGCACCGTCAGTGAAGAGGGTCCATACCCCCGATGATGTTCCTGTTTTTAACAAGAGTTCTTTTTCTACTTCAGGCACAAGGGTAGGCGTAAAATCGGCCACGAAGTCTGCTAAAATTTGAGACTTGATAGTTGTTCGAAGTTGATATTCGATATCGTACCCTCCAAGTTCGATGGCCCATTTGGCCAATCGACCCGATAATTCGGGCTTATGCAAGATATTTCGAAGTGGATATGTAGTTAACACACATATAGGATGACATTGAAAGTACGGTTCAACTTCCTAGATGCACTTACTAATGCAAGAGCTAATTTTTCTAAGTGTGGATACCTGTTTTCAGCATCTCCTAGGGTCCGACTTATGTAATAAACAGGGAATTGTGTACCTTGTTCTTCTCGAACCAACATGCCACTTACCGCTACTTCGGACACGGCCAAATACAAGTATAGTGTTTCATCCTCGTTCAGGGTATGGAGCAAAGGTGGGCATGAGAGATACCGTTTTAATTCTTCCAAGGCCTGTTGGCATTCCGGAGTCCACTCGAAGTTGTTTTTCTTCTTGAGAAGGGAGAAAAAGTGATGAATCCGATCTGATGACCTCGAGATGAATCGTCCTAAGGCTGCTATCCGCTCAGTCAGCCGATGTACTGCTTTCACGTTGTTTACCATGGTGATCTCCTCGATGGCCTTGATTTTGTCGGGGTTAATCTCGATCCCCCTATTTGACACCATGAAGCCCAAAAATTTGCCCGATCCGACTTCGAAGGTGCATTTCTCGTGGTTGAGCTTCATGTTGTACCTTCTTAGGATATCGAACATTGCCTGCAAATGAGCCAAATGGTCCTCTGCGCGCAGGGACTTAACTAACATGTCATCGATGTAAACTTCCATAGACTTTCCTATTTGATGTTCGAACATCTTATTAACTAGGCGTTGGTATGTAGCTCCTACATTTTTTATCCCGAAGGGCATTACATTATAGAAATATGTTCCATACTTCGTTATAAAATAAGTCTTTTCCCAGTCCTCCGGGTTCATTTGAATTTGATTATACCCGGAGTAGGCGTCGAGAAAAGTAAGGATCTTGTGGCCAACCGTAGCATCTATTAGACGGTCGATGTTTGGCAGTGGGAAGGAATCTTTAGGGCGTGCTTTGCTCAAATCTTTGTAATCTACACACATTCTCAGTTTATTTCCCTTTTTAGGGACTAGTACTACGTTAGCTAGCTATTCGGGGTATTTTACCTCCCTAATGGATCCTAATTTAAGAATCTTAGTTACCTCATCTTTGATGAATGTATGCTTTACCTCGGATTGAGGCCTCCTTTTTTTCTTCACCAGTTTGAACTTGGGATTGACACTTAGCCGACGGGTGGTTATCTCTGGTGGGATCCATGTCATATCTAAGTGGGACCAAGCGAAGCAATCAATGTTATCAATAAGAAATTGATTAAATTTTTCCTCAGTTCGGGGGTTAGTCCCGTTCCCAGGTATACCTTTCGTTCTGGAAGATGCTCGATCAATACTGCCTGCTCGAGTTCTTCGACATTAGACTTTGTTACATCTGATTCCTCGGGGGCAACAAAGGCTCGGGGGGTGAGGAAGTCTTCTTCTCCGTCCTCGACCACCTATTCATCGATCACCTATCCCACGGGCTCAACCGAAGGTATGGGTTGTGATTGCTATTTAGCTACCTGTTCGCCTTTTGACTACTCCGAGGTAGATGGAGCCGATACTGGTGCCAAGTTATACACTACGAACATCTATTTGTCTGCATGCTGCTCTCCATACACCATTTTCACGCCATCCTTTGTTGGAAACTTCATCATTTGATGAAGAGTTGATGGTACTGCCCTCATGCTATGTATTCATGGCCTTCCAAGTAAGGCGTTGTACCTCATGTCACCTTCGATGACATGAAATTTGGTGACTTGTATGGTCCTGGTCATTTTAACTGGGAGGATGATTCCCCCTTCATTGTTTCACTCGCCATGTTGAATCCATTCAGGACTCGAGAGGCGGGTACGACTTGGTCGAGCAACCCGAGCTGCTCCACGACCCTCGACCTGATTATATTGGCCGAACTACCTGGATCCACGAGCACACGTTTACCTTGAATTTTATTTAAAAGGATAGAGATTACCAGTGCATCATTATGAGGCTGAGATAAGGCCTCGATGTCTTCCTCGCAGAAGGTGAGGGTGTCCTCGGGAATGTAGTCCCAGGATCGCTCCTCCCTTGTGATGGATACTTTTGTTCATGTGAATATGGGTCCTTGTGGGACGTCGAATCCTCCGATGATCATATGAATGACGTGTTGAGGCTCCTCCTGTTCATTCTTCCTATTTACATCTCTCTCTCGAAAATGATTCTTGGCGCGATCGCTGAGGAACTCTCGAAGGTAACCTTCGTTGAACAATCGGGCTACCTCCTCTCAAAGTTGTCTGCAATCCTCGGTTCTATGACCGTGAGCGCCATGGTATTTGCACATTAAGTTGGGGTTCCTCTGGGAAGGATCTGGCTACATGGGCTTGGGCCATCTTGTGTCTCTAATCTTGCTTATGGCTGATACGATGTCTGAGGCATCAATGTTGAAGTTGTACTCTAACAATCGGGTACCTCCAACGGTCCGGAGTGCCTGTCGAACCCAGTTTTGCTCATGAGTCCCCGGGAGCTCTGGCCTCGATCCACCCTTCGATCATTTCGAGGTATATTACACCTCGAAGTGTTTCTTCGGTCTTCGACATATGGTTGGTATCTCTCCTTATTCTGCCTCGGTTCCCTTTCTGCATTTCTTGTTTCCTTTACTAATAGTCTTCTTGTAAACACCGAGCCCGAGGGGGATCCCAATTGGTCATCTTCGACCCTGATTTTTGATTGATACCTGTTGTGAACATCCGCCCAAGTTACGGCGGGATACACGATCAAGTTTTTCTTCAGTTTCTTCGAAGCTATTGAGCTTCGTTCATTCAAACCCTAAGTGAAGGCTTGCACGGCCCAGTAATCGGAGATTGGTGGTAATTCCATTCGCTCAATCTAAAAGCGGGATACGAACTCCCTTAGCATCTCGTTTTCTCTTTGTTTGATTTTGAAGACATCGGACTTCCTTTTAGCGACCTTTATGGCACGAGCATGTGCCTTTACAAATGAGTCAGCCAACATGGCAAACGAATCTATCGAGTTCGGGGGCAGGTTATAGTACCACATCGTAGCCCCTTTGGAAAAGGTTTCTCCAAATTTCTTCAACAAGACAGACTCGATCTCTTCGTCCTTTGAATCATTCCATTTTATACCATAAGTATATGTGGTAATATGCTCGTTAGGATCTGTGGTACTGTTGTATTTTGGGATGTCGGGCATCCTGAACTTCTTCGGAATGGGCTTCGAGGCCGCACTTGGTGGGAATGGTTTCTGCACGAACTTCTTCGAATCCAGTCCCTTCAGGACTGGAGGTGCTCCCGGGATCTGGGCAACCCTCGAGTTGTAGGTTTCTACTTTCTTGTCGTTATAATCTATCTTTTTTTATCCTGACTCGACACTTTTTGTGAGTTCCTCGAGCATCCTCATGATAGTGGGGTCTGTTCATGACCCATTATTTCTCGATCTTTCTGGGGATCGCTCAACTCGAGGAGCTGTTTCTGGTCCTGCTGTGCTTGGAGTCTTTTGTTGACTCTGTAATTGAGCGATAACAGCTTGTTGTGCTTGCAACATTTCAAAGACTACTTGTAGGCTGACTTCCCTTTCTTCTCGAGCCTGCGTTCTTTTTACGTCATGTTAGTCTCCTCCATGTATACTTCCTTCAATATCAGTACCCAAATCGACGTGCAAAGCAAAGTGTGAACCTACGTCGACAGGGTTTGGTGATGGTGCTACCCCAGGGTTTAGCGGTGGCACATCGGCCCCTGAAGTTGTTGCGATATTTTCTCCATGGAACCCAAGACCGTTGTTTCCATATGCGTTCGCTGGGTTAGACATACTTTAACCTTAAATCGAAGAATTTTCGGACAAGAAAAAGTGTGAAAACGTGTGTTATAAAAAAACTAGCACCAAAATAATCACTATTATCTTTAGTCCCACGGTGGACGCCAAACTGTTTACCTCGAAAATAGTGTTAACAATTATACTTCATTTGTGGTTCTAAAGATATGTGATTTATTTCAATACTTGTAAATAATCAAGAAATGATAAGCGTAAGTAAGGAGAAATGATAGCCAAACCAATATTGTCAAAGGGCTGGGGGCTTCGAGTCCGATAGTCTCGAGGGTATCGAGGTCAGTCGATATCAGTGGATTAAGAACAATAAATGGAGAACAATGAATGAAGAACAATAAAGCTGAGAACAATGAATGAAGAACAATAAAGCTGAGAAAAAATGTTGAGCACATTAAACGATAAAAGCTAAGTAGAATGTTCTATTACAGTTAATTGTATGTTCTTTACAAATGATTGGGGTCCCCTTTATATAGGAGGGGCAAACCTTAATATGGTACATGTCTAATTATGACAAATTATACTATTGGTACGGTTGTATAACGGTTTAGTACGGAATTGTACTATTTCTTACAAATCCTATCCGTCCTAACCACGTGTCCTTGGGAATTTTCTACTTTTTCTTGACTTTCATCGATTTGGCACTGCCTCGAGGTAGGTTGTGACGGGTCCTCGATGTGCCTTCTCGAAGTGTATGTTCTGGTATGAATTCGGACTTTACTTTGAATTCTTCGAGCTCGGGCTCGGCGCAACGGAGACCTCGAAATCGGACTCCTCCGATTTCGGCCGTATACAATTTGCAAGGGAGGAAGGATTACACCAGGTCATTGTCATCAAAGTTAATGAAGATGCACCAGATTTGAAGATATGGAAAAATCTACTGCCCAAGCACTTTGGTGTAAAAGGCAACTGTTTGATAGGTTTACTCGCTCGTTGGCAATTGTTGGTACGTTTTGATCAATATGATGATTTTGTTATGGCTTTATCAATATCAGTAATCTATCTACCATGCAATGGGGAAGATCATCAACTTAGAGTGTTTCCATGGACACTTGGTTTCAACCCTAAAGAGGAGACGTCCATGGCGGCAGTGTGGATTTTGCTGCCTAATTTATCTCCTGACCTCTTTGCAAGAAGAGCTCTAATGTCCATAGCAGCAGCTGTTGGAAAACCAATTGCTATCGATAAGGCGACACAAGCAAAGACACGGCCTAGTAAAGCTAGGGTAAGAGTTATCCTAGACTTGCTGGACAAACACCCAAAGGAAATAAAGCTGCAATTTTTGAATAAAATCATTGAAAAATTAGTTGAAACAATTCAGCAGATCGTATATGATAACATGCCTCTATATTACACATGTTGCAAACGTCAAGGTCATGATGAAAATACTTGTCGTTTAATCTTGACAAGGAATCGTGATAGTGGATTGAATGTCGAAGTTGAGGAAGGTGATGATCGAGCTGCTGTGGAGAAGTTTCAGGGGGATTTGAGACATATTCTTAATGAAAAAAAGGGGTTTAACTGGTGCTATTGCAGCTGGAGATAGAGTATGTGATGCAACTGACAAAGTTGGTTTTGGTGATGCTAGGCGAAATCCTGTCTCTGATGCAATTGTTCCAGTTGCTGAAGCCCTTACTAGAGTTGGTCAGGACTTGAAGGCTGCAAAATATACTGTGGTTGATCGAGGTTTAGCTGAAACTTCTACAGGTTCAGCAATTGAACCTGGGCATCTTCAGCAGATGATGGATGATAGTGCTTTAGCTGCAGCTGTTCGAGCAATCTTTGCCAAGAATAATGCAGCAGTAGAAGTGGTAGGACAAGTTGACAAAGCTGAAAAACGACCAGTTCCTGTAGGTTCACAATTGGAGGCTAATGTTGCATTGAATGCAACTGGTAATCGATCTACTGCTGGGGTTATAAAAACTACTGTTGCACATGTTGATCTAACTGGAAAACCAGCTGAGTTAATAGCTATTGCAGTGCAAGAACTTGAAGATGTTGATATTGTGGGAAGTGCAGCTGCTACAGGTTTTAAGGTAGTTCCTGGGGACATTAATGTTGGACAGGAGACAACAAATAATCAGTAGATAGCAGGTGCAAAGAAGAGGGGAATTGGGACAGTTGAAGCTCCTACGCAGGTACTCACGACTCCAGTGCAATCTGTTGCTGCTCATACACAAGTAACTGATGCATTAAAGTCAGGTGCTCAAGGTGTGAAACAATGTAAGGGTGGAGACTCCACAGTAGTAAATCGAGCACACATGTCACCTAACAAAAAGAACTCTCCAGGTCACATAAATCAGGTTATGGACGCGAACAACCTCAGGGTTTCTAACTCCTTTAATATATTGCTGAATGAATTTGTGTTGGGAGATGTTGAGAAGAACGTACAGCAGGTTGATCATGATTTAGATTCAACAACTAGGCTTTCTAAGTCTCCAGGTAGTGGAAAGAAACAGCAGTCCATGAAGAACGCAGGTGCTCGGTCAAAAGTCTCAAAGGATCTTGCTCTTGTTCCTGTTGATGAGCAAAATCCTGGGGTAGTACCTAATGCAGCCTCACCAACTGTACAATATCCATCCATATCTGGCCAAAATGGTAAAGGATGCTCAGGCAGCCATGTTCATAAACACAACTCCAAAGATGAAGGCGCCATTGGTTACTTTGAATACCTCGGTTCATGAGGTTCCTTCACAGTCTATGGAGTTGTTTCGTGAGCAAGGAGGTGATTCGGGGAAGCAATTGATATCTACTGGAAACAATCCACATATGGAGAAAGGTATGGCATCACTTTCACAATCTAATTCTACAAATGAGATGACTAGCTCTAAGGGTCTACAAGGTGCGACAAGTGAAATTGTTGTTAATCGGAAGACTTGGGCTGAGCAAGTTGAAGAAGAGGAAGAAGATTATGCAGATAGCATTCAAGATGAGAGTGACGATGAGGCAGCTCAATTTTCAGCAACTCCTCCATCAAAGGACGAGGTAGCAAAGGTGCAAAGTGAGCAGGTTTCTAATTCCACAGATAGCGAGCCAAGAAAGAGAGGATTAAGTCCAAATGCTCCTGCTTTTGTACCAGCCAAGCAGCAGCAAATTGTAGCAGCATTGGAGGGTGTTAGTTTGATAATACAAGCTGACAAAGAGGTCGTAAAATCTGGGCAGCAACATGCACTAAGCGCAGCAGGTTTGTCATCTATGCACAACGTTGATGCTAGTGGAAGTTCAAGTGCAGTGGCTTCAAAATACAATTTGACACCTACCAATATCCTCGATGCTCTTGTTTCCCATGATAAAGATACATTGAGAGCTGTGGATAATCCGAGGCATGAGAAAGGAGATTTTGTTTATGGATTGGATGCTATTGAAGCTTTTGGTATTGATATGGGGATTAATTTCTATGAAGATGGGGAAGAGGAAGAATTACTTGAGGCATAATTTGCCAATGTAGCTAGGGAAGGGGATCTTTCTCCTAGAAACTTGAGAAGTGGTTCCAAAAAAAACAAGAACAAGACACATGAGAGACAACATAGTTGGGATGGCAAGGTGACATAAGAGGCTACCATTAGGCGACTTCCGATGAAGGTCGCAAAGCAAAAGGTGGCTGCCCTTACCATCTCCACAAGGTCCAATAATTCGAATCGATCCAAGCGTAAATGATGAAATATATCTAAACGGTTATGACATTATATGCCCTCGTGCGACTTTGCCGGCAGATACACCATGATTCTCTACATGAGGCTGACATCATAAGGCAATGTGAGGCGTAGATGAGTGATTATATAGCCAAGGCATAGAGGCAACCCTCCTTAAAAAGAATGTAAAGATAGGTATTTAAAAAAGTCAATGGACATAAAACGGAGGGGGGGGGCAATTAATATATTTTATTTTTTTTGGTAATTAAATTTTTATTAATCACCAAATGATTACATATACGATCCATAGCAGACTACATTACAGTCTACTATCAAATTATAAAACACAGAGAAAGAAAATCACGTAACTACTAGAACTAACTAATTCTTAGCTGCTGAACCAATTCTTTAATTCTAGTAGATGCTCGAACATTACACACATAAGTTATTTCCTTCACCAGTTGACTTGAACTCTTTGAGCTGCTTTCAAATCTGCGTTGATTCCTTCCTATCCATATTGAATGCACCCATTTTGTATATGCCATCTTGAACACTTGAGCTCTTTTTGTTCTGCCTTTAGCTCCTTGAATGAGCCATTTCTCCATTTTCTCCCATTGTGTTGTTTCGAAGTTCTGAATCTTCATCCACTTTAGTACCCGTTCCCAGACTTCAATAGAATAAGGGCATTCCATGAATAGATGATTCCTTGTTTCATTATACATGTGACATAGCTTGCATACATGATCCACATTTATACCCCAAGAAGCGAGTCTGTCCACTATCAATAATTTTCCCTGCATCTGTAGCCACATTGTGAATTGAGCTTTTGGTCGAGCATCATTCCCAAATCTTAATGTCTTCCATGAAATCCTCTCATTGTTTCCAATTAGTTGGAGGCATATCTGTTTAATTAAACAGCTTCTATTGTTGTGATGAAACAGTGCCATTGATCTTCTAGCTTCAAACATTTTCCTTACCATCCACCCTGCATGCAGGGATATAACCATTTGATCAAACTGTTGATTCTTAATGTAGTAAAAGTGTAACCATCTGATCCACAACCTGTCTACCTTATGCTCAATGTCCCAACTAGCTTTGATTATTGTAGCCTTATTCCATAATCTCATGTTTATCAATCCTAATCCACCCATTGATTTTGGGGTGCACACTTTATCCTAAGCTAATAAAGCTTTCCTAGTGATTGTGTTGGTACCAGGCCAAAGATAGCTTCAACGGTAAGCCTCAATAGTACTTAATACTTTCGAGGGAATAGCAAATATCTGAGACCAGTATGCCTGAATACCAAATAAGACTGTTTGAATTAACTGGGATCTTCCTGCATATGAGAGCTTCTTTGCAGTTCACGAAGTGATTCTTGAAACCGTCTTGTTAATCAATGGTTTCCACTGCATTAGGGATATCTTTTTAGTAGCTAAAGGTATCCCTAGATATCTGAAGAGCAGTTCACCTTTAGTGAATCCTAGCAATTGCAGGATTTGGCTCTGTACCTCTTTAGTAACCCCTCCAAAATAAATGGAACTTTTATCCTTGTTAGCTTGAAGACCTGATGCATCAAAAAATTGCATAAAACACCTCCTAAGAATGGCCACAGATTCAATATCACCCCTTGAAAATAACAAGAGATCATCTGCAAATGACAGATGAGTAATTGATAACTTAGAGCACTTACTTGAATTCTTTGCTACCTTTCACTGTATTGAGCCTCATACTAAGGTATTCCATAGCTATTTCAAATAGAAAAAGGAGAAATTGGATCCTCTTGCCTGAGTCCTTTAGCTGCATTGAAAGGAGCTGTTGGTTCTCCATTGACCAGTATAGAGTAATTCATAGTTTTCACATTCAAGAACCCATATAGTGAACTGTCTAGGGAATTCCAGCTCCTCTAGCATCTGCTCCAGGTACACCCATTCCACAGCATAGGCCTTTTGAAGGTCTATTTTAATCATGCACCTAGGAGACACATTTTTCCTTGTGTATGACTTCACCAGTTCTTGTGCAAGGAAAATGTTATCAGAGATCTTCCTTCCTGGGATAAATTAATTCAGTCTAAGCTTCACACACCACCGTTGCAATTACTTTCTGGATTCTTGATGCTAGTACTTTAGAAATGATTTTGTAAAGTACTGAACAACAAGCAATGGGCCTATAATCTTTCACACTTATAGGGTGATCATTCTGAGGAATCAAAGTAACAGAGGTACAATTGATAGTTCTATTCATCTTGCTATCCTCAAAGAACCTTTTAACTGCATTTTTGATCTCCGGACCAACTATACTCCATGCCTTTTGATAGAAGTAAGCATTGTACCCATCCATCCCTGGAGATTTGTCATTTCCAATTGCTCTCAACCCTTCAAGTATCTCTTGATCAGTAACTGGTGAACATAGGGAGATTTGTTGCTCATGGCTAAGCTTAGGTCCCTTACTCATTGTAATCTTATTAACTGCCCTTAGATATTGATTTGAGGTCCCCATTATCCCTTTGTAAAATGAAACAATTTCCTGCTTTAACTCATTAGGATCAAACAGTATCTTGCCATCTTTCAATGCGTTAAGTTCTTTGATTTGCTTCCTTTGACACCTTTCCTTTATGGTTGCAGCAAAATATTTTGAATTTGAATCTCCAAGCTATATCCATTGAGCTCTGGATTTCTGTTTTAATATACTCTCCTTAATCAGACTCTATTTCTCCAGATTAATCAGAGCTTCTTTTTCACTAATCAACAGGCTGTCATCATAGTTTACTTTCGTTGTTGTCTGAATTCTTTGAAGCTCTTGTCTAGCTATGTCAATCTTCTCTATAGTTACTCTGAATTCCTTCTGGTTCAGTTGTCTGAAAGTTGGTCTCATTGCCTTCAACTTGTTCCAGACATTCTGTATGGAATCCTTAGCCAATTGCTTCTTCTAATGAGTCTCAACTAGATGCAGGAATTGTGTATGCTCACACCATATATTGAAAAATCTGAATGGGGCTCTAATGTTTTGGTTCACTTTGCAAAGTGTTAACAACATTGGGTCATGGTCTGAAACAGTAGGCAGATCATATTCTAGGACAATATGGCCCCAGTTCATCATCCAATCATGATTACCAAAGGCTCTGTCAATTTTGGTACTTACTCTCTCCCCTCCTTGTTGCTTATTTGTCCATGTATGATAATCACCTTTCCATTGTAATTCACTTAATATAGTTGAGTTAATACAGTCTGTAAAAATCTTTAACTTCATTGAAGGTTACAGGATGGCAGCTCTTTCTATCTGTAGTTACCATAATTACATTAAAATCCCCGTAGACTAACCATGGACAATTAGTACTGTGTGCTATATCTTTTAGGCTACTCCATAAGCTTCTCCTCTCTTCCACAGTATTAAACCCATAGACAATAGTCAGAACACATTGGAAATCATTTGCAGCAACTTCATAATGTATTAACTGGGCTTCCACCTTTTGAACAATTATGCTATATGAATATTGATCCCACATCAACCAGATTCTTCCATTAACAACAACTGAATAGTTATTAATAATGCACCAATTTGCAGTAATTTTTGTAAATATCTTTGAACATCTATGTTGTTTAACCCTGGTATCCAGTAGGCCCAATATTTTTATATTTTTTGTTCTTATATACTTCTTTAACTCCTTCTGCTTATACACTTAATTCACACCCCTAATATTCCAAATTAGCCAATTCATTGAGTAATGATAGGACCTCCTAAATCAGGAGGTTCAGCTTGCCTTATTCTCTGCATTTCCCTTTGTTTATCTCTGTAGTTACAGTCCTAGCTTTGCTCAGCATCACTGCACTCAACTATGGGAAGTTGATCAGATTCAGTTCTGGGCTAGCCATCTTCTCTTTGCCTTTAGAGTCACTTCCAACTTTCTCATCTGGTGTTGTTGTTTCGCTGAGTGTTCCAGTATCCTGTTGATTCAACTTGTTCATACTATCAATCACTTCAAGTTGATTGACTTCTGTGTTCACCTGTTGTTGTTCATCATCCACTTATTCCTAATTTCTTTAGGCTTCCATTCATGCACTATCTTCTTCTGTTCCCCTCCTCTTCTATTCTGCAGTGGTTTATCCATCACTTGTTGTTCATGTTTCTTAGTACAGATGTGCCCAATAGTTTGACACTAGGGGCAGAATTGGGGCTTCCATTCAAACTCCACCTCTTGTTGAATTTTTTGTCCATTTGGTTCCATGACTACTATTGTATCAGGCAGTGGCTTAGATACATTAACTTCGATCAACATTCTAGCATATGAAATCCTCTTTTGCTTAGTTGTAAATTCATCTGCAAATAGAGGCTTTCCTAATGCACTAGCAATCCTGTCTAATGATCTACATCCCCATCAACTCATAGGCAATCTAGGAAACTTCACCCATAAAGAAATCTCTGTCATAAACTCTTGATTGAAATCAAAAGCAGGGGTCCAAAGTTTCAAAATAATAGGTTGATTTCTCATAGTATAAGGTCCAGAAAATAACACTTCATTCATATCATTCATATTTTGAAACGTGCCACATAGTACCCTTCCTCATGCAAATACAAATCTGGCATAGGTATGGAGTTCCACGTTTGAGAAATATACATATGCATGATTGGGGCAATGACTATTATTCTATATTGAGGGAGAGTTTAATTTTTAAAGCAAAGTTGAGGGGTGTAAATAATTTTCACCCATTTTATCACATTTGGATTTACATGTATCGAAACTTTGTCTATCACGGGTTGCACTCATTTAGTTATTATTTATATTAGTCATGATAATTCAAATTGATAAGATGCTAGCATATGTATGAAATATATTATCTTAGATCTTGATATAAAAAAAAAATTAATTATTAATATGAAAATTTGAGTAATGTAATTTAAAGTTTTAAAATATTTCAATTTTTAAAAAGTAGGAAATTTTTCTTTCTTTTTTATAATAAATATTTTTTACCCTTTTTTCCTATGAATTATTGGTTGCAAGAATGTCTTAAAATTGATCGGTGAAAACTATATTATTACCCAAAAAATATCTTTTCGCGATATTTTTCTAGAACTATGCTAAATATTAAATTATAGTGGAAGTCATCTTTAAGCTAAATTTCCCAATGGTATCAATTTTTTCCTTTTACCTTTTCCCGTCTGTTAGTTGTTTCGAAATTGGTTTTATTTTTCCTTTGTTGGGACTTGGGCATGTGATTAGGTTTCTCTTAAGTTTGTTTGTTTAACAAGTTCTTCTCTTTCTATCCCTTTTTGGGGTGAGTTTCTCAAAAGATTTCATTGAATAATTTAAGAATCGTTAATGGAAATTTCACACTGTTAGAACTTCCGGAAATTGAGATTATTTTTGGAAAGAAAATAAAATTGATAATAACAGTTCATCAAACTCTAAAACGTCAACATTTAGGATGTATTATAATGTTGTAACATGCTGATCTTTTCTTTTTTCTCAATACTTCTTTACCGTAAATAGTTGATAGTAAAAGATCGAGAACTATTAGTTATATCAGTCCATAAGTAAATTAATACAAAAATTAGTTAATTCTTAAAATATTATTAATATTAGTCAAATGCTATCAATATTAGACAATTAACTATTTGTACCAAAAAAAAAAAAAACAATACTAAAATTTTAGCTTTCTTTTGAGCGGGTGTTATTGGAATAGATTGAGTAGGAGTTTGAATCTCAGTTTTGGGATGATTTGATGGAGTTTTGAGGTAGTTTGAATTTAAAATTCTAAGTAAAAGATGAACATGGAAAAAGATGATATGTGTATCATTTGTGTATCACATATGTATCATATTCATATCGAATGTGTATCACGTGTATATCCATGTATATTGGTGTGTGAGATACATACGTGATATATGTTTGATACATGTGTCGCAGAAAAAAAAATTAAACTCACGAATGTTTATACCAAATCACCTCCAATCTTCCTCAAATTTTGTATGTTTGACTCTTCTATATGTTTTCATTGAATTTTAATCATACTCATTCGAAAAGGCACCTTTTTGGTTAGGTTTTTGGCACCTTGTATATATTTTTTCTTTGCGTTTCATCACCTTGTTTGCTATCTCATCAATGATATTTTCTTTCCATCTTGCTTCTAATGTTGCTGATCACGTTTAAAAATATGGAAGGAGATCTTTGCGTGTGATTCTTGAAGAGAGAAAATTCTTATTTATCTGGATATTCAATTTTTGGATGCGCTTGATTAATTTTGATATATATATAAATAATGGCTAGAGATCGATAAGTTTAAATTAATTTTGAATATTTTCGTAAGATTCTCTAAATGATATACAGAAATGAGTGAAAATCACTTATACACTTATACACTTATGAACATAAGTCAATTTCTGTTACAAATTGTCAAACTCTTACTCTCTTCGGTCTACAAATAGTGATTTTTTAATCTTTTTTTGTGATTCAAAATAAGTGATTTTTCAGATTTTAATAATGAATTAATTATTTTTTTCCTACATTGCCCTTGGAATAAATAGTGTTGGAGTATGTGTTAGGAGTTTTTATGTGAAGCGATAGTAAATGTTAATATGATTAATTTAATTGTTAATTAATGTTAAAAGGTAAATATCTTAATTTGTATAAAAACAACTAAAAAATCACTTATTGTAGACCGGGAGAAATACCTTATATCACTTATTTCAACTAATAAAATTTCAGAACATTGTCGATATATCAATATTTCACAAGCATCGCATAAAATACTATCAATTGTCTAATCTCCATCATCTACTTTATCTAATCAAATGTTAGAAATTGAGTAGAAAATTGTTATTTTGGAAGGTTTTATGAAAAAGTTGTAGAACCTGATTACCTCGAAATTTTTGCCAGCTGTTTGTTACTAGTACACGTCACTAAATAAATCTTCTTCTGTTTAGTTTTGTTTATTTGGGAGAGTTCCATAGTTATCACCCATCACAATCCAATTAAATTATAAGACGTATTGACAATGATGCCTCTTTATGTTACGTGGTTCGAATTTGGATTTAGTCGAATTTGGATTTAGTCGGACCACTAACAAAGAAATTTTTTGATTCTTAATTTAGAAGTTATAAATATTTATGGAGAAATTTATGATAGGGAGCTGAGTAGGTCCTTCGCGATAAGAAATTAAATTAATCAAGTCAGTGAGTTTAAATATTTTATTATTAAACTATTAATAAAAAAGAAAAAGAAGCAAATGATCTTGGCTGGTTTAAATTTTTCATTAACTACAAAGAACTGATCAAGAAAGGCGAGAAGTTCTTTAATTTGAACTGGACTTATTTGCTTGTTTGTTACTCCCTCTATTCACTTTCACTTGTCCCTAGTGGACTTTGCATATTTAAAAAAAATAAAATAATAAAATACATAATTTATCATGATATTCAGATTAATTGATGCATATCTTTAATAAATTTAAGAAAATAATTTGAAATGAGCAATTAATATTGTGAGTATAACATGAAAAAAAAATTATCTTCTCTTGATATGCGAAAAGTGACAAGTAAAAGATGAAAATATAATTTTAAAATACTGGACTAATAAATGTGAACGGAGGCCGTATGCTTTTTCTTTTAATATATATCGTGGTTGATAAAAACTGTGTTATCAACCAAATAAACCAGAATAATCCAAATACGCACAAATACAAAATAATATTAGCTCTAGTTTGATCATAGATTTTGAATATTTTTGGCAAAAAATAAATAAATAAATAAATAAATAAAATGAAAACAATGTTAGTTCATGGAATATAATCAGTTTTTCAAAAAAACTTGAATATTTTCTTCAAAAACCGATTTAGGGTAGTTTTTCGGTGAAATTTTTCCTTCTAAACATAAAACTTCATTTTTTTTTATCAAATAAAATGCATGTCCAAACACAATTTCAACATTCAATTTTTATTTTTAACATAATTTCAAAAATTCTTTTTTCAAATTTCAACCAAATCTATGTTGAAACGCTAGCTAAATATTTCGAGCCAACAAAATTCATTATTTGTCCTTAAATAATTTAATATCCCTCCTAGTATCTAAGGTGTTAAATTATTTTCTTACAAGATGGAATGGAACTCAATTTTATTGGGATAGCGACACTCCAAATTCCAGCAAACATTAGACTCCAACACATGAACAACTTTATACTCCATTTTATTTTAAGGGGCATGAAATTCAAAATAAAAAACTAAAAGTGAACATGGAGTAATTGATTTTCTCGAAAAGAAAAAACAAAGACTATAATAATATTTTAGAGCTTTCAGTAATGTCGATCTATATCCAAAAAGAAATTCCAGCATTTTACCTACCATTTTTTAAATTAATTATATCATGCCAAACTTTTGGTAGGTCACCACTCCTTTGAGCACCACCATCAATGTTTCAACACTTGCAAGATAAAGTTATCAAAAATCTGAACACTTAATTGCTTTTCTTTTCTCTTTTTTTTTTTTTTTTTAA
>ML306980.1:0-80595 GCA_005239505.1 Nicotiana paniculata | reverse complement strand
AACACTTTCTAAATTTTGTTGAATAAAAAGAACTTTTTTGCTTATAGAATTAAATGATTAATAACAAATACTACTGTAACATACACAATGACACTCGCATTTTATTCAACAAAATTTAGAAAGTGTTTATAACAGTGATATACTAGATACTTAAAAATTTAAAATTGGTAAATTCGGATTGTAAAACTAATATTTTTTCGACATTATCCAGCATATTGGTGCAATTATTATAATTAACGAAGTCTTTTCTTCTCCCCCCCGCCCCAAAAAAAAAAAAAAAATTCAACTATAGTCAATCATAAAGATAAATAATGCCCTCTGAGATTTCCAACTATAGTCAATTATAGTAATTTTTGCTCTCTATATTTTATTTCTCAGGTTAATTTTTATATTTCTACAAATTTTATGTACAAAAAGTAGAAGAAGATATACTAATTTCCTGAATTACAAAAATCTACGTATATAATTACCATGTAATGCGGATAACAAGAAAATAAGCTCCTCATCACTTCCTTCATACTCCGACTGCTGATTCCGGTGCTGCCGGAACTTTACCACGATTTCCTCCGGCAAGACCTTGTTCCGACAGAGTGGACACGTGGCATAATCTTGTTGGAGCCACGTGTCTAAACAATCCTTGTGGAATATGTGCTTGCATTTTAGCTTCCTTACTTCTTCGCCCTCCTCAAATGCGGACAAACAAACCGCACAGGACTCTGAAAAACCGGCTGGCTTAATTGCCGTAGTCTTGAACCGGGTAACCGGGTTTTTTTCTTCGATAAGCTTGAGGTATTGCTTGGTGGTGATCGGCCGGTCGCCGGAGTCGTAGATTGTGTCGGTAATGGAACGTACGCAGATGACAAGCTCGAGAATTAGAATGGTGAAGAAGACTAAGGTCATAGTGTAGAGACGAGCTAAAAGTTGAGAAACAGCAGCCATCTTGTGTGTGTGTGTGTGTGTTTTTGTTAAAGAAGTAAAAAAGAAAAGACTTTTGAGTATAGTTAGGCAGCCCCGAGTTGTATCTTTCGATGTATTTATAATAACGACTTTCTAGGAGTCGATAAACGTAGAAGGTCTTGGAAACAAATACAATTATTCCGTTCGGCTATATTACTACATATAGTGTATAATATTACACACACACACACATATATATATAGGGTTTTCTAGCTTGCTACGTGTAGCTCTAGAAGCTAATAAATCCTTTCTTTTCTTATTTTATTTTTTATTTTTATATTTGAGAGCTGTATACGGTTAAAATCGATCATATCCGATTTTATGAGTTCGGAGTATGTCTCGAGAGTGAGCCAGTATCGGAGTAAGTTCGGGCTCGAAGAACACGAAGATTAAGGAATCGAGATCGGGTTAAGAGGATGTTTGAATTGGTTTAAAAGCTGGCCAAACTAGATTTTAAGCTCTTTTTAACTTATTTGGGTGTTTGGTAAAGTACAAAAGTGCTTAAAAGCACTTGACTTTTAAGCCAAAAGCTTCAAAACAAACCAAAAGTAATAAGTTGGACTGTTGTGTATATGAAATATTGGTTAGCATTAATACATATGCATACTAATAGCAGAAAGCACGTATGATTTAAGCAACTTTGTTTATAAATTAGTTAGATTTTTAAAACCAAATAACATCTAGAACATAACCACTTCAAATAAATAATTTATATTTATTGGTAAAATGACTTTCTTGCAATCAACGTAGAACTGAATGTGAATTGAATATAGTGTAATTTATTTGTATGAGTAAATTCGAATTAGAAATCTTGAATAATCAGTTGCTCTATAGTAACTAATAGTTTTAAGGATATTTTAGTTACTTTAATAGAAAAAATTATTTTTCAGCTGCTTTTTTACCAAACATCTCAATAACTTTTTTTCAGCTCAAGCACTTCTGTCAAAACACTAACTGCTTATCTATAAAACAAGCTTCAACATTAAAAATAGCTTGTATGCACCAACTTAAATTCAGCCAAACCAAATTGTCTCTAAATCGATGCCTAAGTAACAGGATCACGAGAGATCCGCAATTTTAGATTTATTTATATGAAGTATGAAGGAAAGGGATCGCTTGGTCCTTGAAGAGTTCTTTCAAAACAAAGGATTAATATCAATCATGTATTTTACTTCCAAAATTAGAATTATACCTTATTTAGGATTCCTCTACTATATAAAGAAGAACCCTATTCATTTGTAACATCATCATTATCTCACACGAATTACCACTTACGCAACTACTGAGAATACAAAGCACTTTGCTCTTTAACCCGCTCTTAACTCTTTACTGTTCATATTGTTCGTGTTGTTCATATTGTTCTTATTATTCTAGTGGCACTTAAGAATCGATCTCGACACTATTCCAAGACGAGGTCGATAATTCATGAACGACACTGGCTTGATCTATTACAATTATTTAATTCCTTTATTTATTCAGCTATTTATCAATTGGCATTGAATTAGATCACGTATCCTTATAACCACATTACAAGTTTAATTGTTACTCGTATCTCGAGGTAAACAGTTCCGTGGGGCTCGAAGGATAATAGTTACTATTCAATGCTAATTCTGACATAACACACTATTTTACGCTTGTTTCTTGTCAAGAATTTTGTTTTCAGGATAAATCATGTCAAACTCACAAAACACAGCTACACATGGTGACAACGCTCTCGGATTCCACGAAGAGAACGAGAATATTATCGCTCCGGGAATCGAGGTACCACAATCTGACCTCAGAGGAGCGCCATTGTCACGCCCAAAACCTGGGGTGGATACCGGCATCCAGTGCCTCACCTATCCTTGCGTACCAACTTGCAACTAAGAGACTCTGAACATATGATGTCATACTTTGGCTATGGCCACATTGCAAGACAACCGGGAATGATGACTAAATGTCAATGTAAAACTCTGCCGACAAGGCCGTCATAACTATTACAGCTGAGAACCAACCAAATATACATACAATGCCAGCAAGCCCAACATATTGCACTAACTGACAGGATATGTCTACAAGCCTTTACTGAGGGATATACTATGATCAAAACAGCTCCCCGACCTACTCATAACATATATACATAATACATATATATATATATATACAAGATGTATATAAGGCTCTAGACCCGGAAACTCCGAAAGGCATGGAGCTTACCGATCAAGCTGAACTCGGGCAATACTTAATGAGGAGGCCTACCTGTTTGTCTGTCTGAACCTGCACGCATGAAATGCAACGCCCCCAGAAAATGGATGTTAGTACAAAATAATATACCGAGTATGTAAGACAATATACTGAAAGCTGAAACTGAACTGATAATATAGTAACTGTAAGTAGCTGGAAGTCAAAGATAATCTGAAGGTATGCTTACCTGCTGATACTGACTCAACTCTCTCAATACAGTAAGTAAAATAGATGTCTGGCCCTATAAGGCTCGGTATATATATATATATATATATATATATATATATATATATATATATATAAGTTCTGTTGTAGTAGGCTCGACCATCTAATCAGAGATTGCCCAATAGGGGCATGCCCATCAATTATAGTTCGATGGTAGTGAAAATACTTTAATACTGTATATATAAACTCTTTGCTTTCTTGACTGGAAGAAGAAAATACTTAAATGAATACAAAGTCCTGATAAAGAGAATATTGTAACTTGCGAAACTAGGAAAATATATGTAAATTCCAGGACAAAAATTTTTCTTTATGCTTCGTTATCAAACTTGTGTAATGACGAGATTATGCAAAATGAAATAAGGGCTTAGCCTTAACATACCTGGAGTAGGAAAAAATCCGTATGATGTTCTTGAAAAAAGGTTGCACCGTACCCTTTTAGAACCGCAAAATCTTACATTACTAATATGTAAATAATTTTTGTTGGAATTATTGAAACCTGTAGGAATTCTCACGTCTTCTGTTGTAGTATTCCTTTGTAGGAATTTGTAAGCATTTTATGTTCCTAATGGCAAAGTTCTCATCTGAATTGCTAACGTCCTTTATCACTTTTTGACTGTAATATTTGTTATGGATAATACTTGTACGGAAATGAAGGTGTAATTGACACATTGTTGCCACCTAATTAAATTTTATCAAGAGTCATTAGATAAAGAATGGCTTGCTTCCGCGTGACTCTTTTCCCACCTTTATTCAATTAGTTCTTTAATTAATTGAATAATATTCCATTACTTAATAATTAATCAATTATCCGCATAATTAAGAATTCTCTCAAATTATTTAAAATATTACTCATTTCTCACATACCTTATACACCTTACTATCATGGTTATGTGGTACCTTGTATGCCACTAGTCCATAAATATCGGGTTATCGCTCGGCCCGTATTTTTTCCCAACATGCCAAACTTGGACGAAAATTCATTTTCTTTGACTTGCTTCTCCTCTCACCATCACGAATTTACTCATCACTTGTTTGAAATAGCAAAATCCTTATAATCTCCAAATAATCTTTACCTTGGACGGATGTCAATTACCTTGCGACAAATTCAACGTACAATACTACATGGTGCAACATCGTCGTAATTTAATAGTGTGAAGTGTCCATCGTAATGTAATACTGCAGGACAAAACATCGATATAATATTCCGAGGCGTAACATCATTCCCCCCTTTTGGAACATTCGTCCTCAAATGCTGACTGATGCTTTTATCATTTTCATAACTTATAGTTCTTGTGAATACCTTAATACTCTCCTTTCCATTTAGGCAGTTAATCTGTGAATAAATCCAAAGACCAGGGCATTCCCCCCCTTTGGGCCTCTTTCCCACGCCATGACTTGTGATCGAATTCTTTCCAATCTCATCACTGTTGCTACCTTCTACCATGCAGCCTCGACAATACTGACCTGGTAAGTGTGCATATGTGACTCTTATCTCATTTTTCCTCCAGCTTTTAGCCAATCTCTAGGCCTTACTTTGTAAACATATACAAGGCTTAGTAGGATGCCTCTCTGGGCATCTATAGATGTACTGAAATTCTTCGCTCGGTACTTTGTAGAACTTGCAAATATGGATATATCTTATTTCACAGACCTGTTTATCCATCCATATGACTTTACTTCACCTAGGTAAGTCATACTATACCATAACTCTTACTTTGATTTATCGTTACTGAGGTCTGGAAGCAACTCCAGGTTACTCTCGTTGTTTATCCTTAAGACTGATCGTCTAATTTCATCTCATACTGTTAAACTTTTATCCATCTATTGTTGATTTACCTTAATGTTGATTCATCATCTACCACTGGTAGCTTGATCTTTTATGTAACACTGACACTAGGGCACGCGTGTCATCGGGGACATCTGGAGTATTTAGATTGATCCACCTAGGGGTGATGCTATACTATACTTCCATAACCGTTTTTCCATAGCATCCCAATGTGGTTAACCTTATGTGAGTATTTTAATTCTGTACACTTCATGAAATCATTACTCGATCGAAGTCCCAAACATCATCCTTTATCTATCACAATTACCCCCTCAGGAGGCATTCCATCTTTTCTAAATGCTACCATTCTTAGACTCATTTGAGTTCATTCAGGCTATATTGAGTTTTCTATAACTTAGAGAGACCATCAACTCCTTTGTTTTCACGGGTTTAATCCCGAGGATTTATCCATTGTCTTCACCTTCTCACTTGCCTTCTTCTAATACTTACTCTTGTCTTTCTAAAACCTTGTCGTTTTATCATACCTTAGCTTGCGATCGATTCCCTTATGCTTTTCTGGAACATCAAGCTAGACATCATGTCGTCTCTAACTCTCCTTTTACTCTCTAATTGAACCTTTCGGTACTTAGAAACCATAGACTGGAAGGTATGCCACTGATGACGCGACAATCATTCCTGGATATTGAATCCCAGTGCTTATAGTCTTTTTTACCTGAAGTATGGACCACTCTCATCCTTCTATACTTGAGTATTTCGTACATTGTTCACCTTTACCTTACTTACTTTAAAATATCACCTTACATTCTTCTATCTTTCCTTCATAACCTTCCTCCCACATAGGTATAAATCACATCTACCATTTGAATCTATATTATAATACTTGCACCTCTGGTGCCTATATAATCCGGTGTGAGCTCCATACTGACTCCTTATGAGGATGGTACTTCTTCTAACTGGATTTATCGCAGAACCATTATAGAATATAGTTGTTGTGCTATCTCTCTTGCACCTCTAATATTGAGAGTGATTCTGTTATGTTCTCAATCACGATTCCTATAACTTATGGGTCCAATAACCGAATTCCTGATTTACTTCGTTGATGTAGCTCTTTAGTTTCCTTCTTTTCCTGATCGGACTTTATGTCGGCTTAAGTTATCTCCCGATCTATGGTTCCTGGTATTAGTTATTCTGTTTAGCCTTTCATGGGCGCTGAGGAATACGCATGATATAATCCTTTAACAATTTAATCTTTCGTCTAAGACCTGGGCTCAATTCTTTCTTTTAATGCATACCAGAATTTTCTACGGCTGTATATGTTGTATGTATAAAACTCTGAACCCTTAAGTGCGTTCATAACATAATCCACTCTGGATCATTAATCGAATTATTTCTTTCGTTCCATCTTAGATTTCTTTCAACGTAAGCTATTACTTTTCCTGGTCTTTCTGCCCTTTGTTGCGTCCATACTTAGCTTATCTTAGTGCCCCCACATGCCAGAGTTTTCATACAACTCATATGATCTCGAATATTACTTTTAACTTTACTTCCCATTCATTAGCCACGATAGGTTCCACTTTTCTTTGGAGTGCTTACAATGTTGTTGCGAGACTGTTGTTACACGATCATTTCCTCTTTAGGTCGTTGTGCTTAGGTTGAAGCCTTCTTCCTTATTTCCCTCAGCTAGTCTTTCGTTGTAGTACTTAGGGAGAAACCTTGACTTTCTTAAAGTCGTGAGCTTATTACGGACCTTTTTTTATCTCCTTCCTTGCCTATAATCATCCGTAGTTGCTTACCTTTATGCCCTTGTGCTTGTAGGGTTGCTTCTGAACTGATATTTTGATTGCTTTTCCAGTGGCACTTTCTTTTATCCTCGTAACATGCACACGGTACCTTTAACTACCCTGATTCATATTTGAATATATCTCAAGTATTATAATGACGTTGCTGATTCTCCATGTTGGGGTTCACTACCTTTATCCTTCATGATCTGTTGATTTGTCTGTAACTTCTTCTCTAGTCATGACTAAGCTCTTCCTGAATCAACTACTAACTGCTCATCGGCCCATTCTCATATCCATATTCAGCGTAATCCTTCTTGGGTTATTTCCTTGTCTTAACTTACCTCACATACTAGCTCCTTATCTATCAATAACATCCCGAGCAGGAACCTTTACTTCCTTTTTTCATTGACGTCGTGCTTACATAATATTCTGGAATCACAACATATCTGTAACTTTGGATAAGTGCAAAATCATCCCTTTCTCATTTTTATCGCATTCTTCCTTTATCATTCCATATTCCCCCTTTTTGGGAGTACTAAGACTTGGAGCTACGACGACCTGCCTATAGATATTTTCCTCTCTATCTTTGGCGTTCTTTTGCATCATCAATGACCCTTACTCGCCTTGCGGTAATCCGTCAGTACTAAGAATAACAAAATTAGTCACTCACAATGGTGACACTTGGTGTAACTGGCACATGTAGTCCCTTAAGCTTAACTTTTCTCATATCGCTTACTTTAGGGAAATGCCTCCCTGAAAGACCATTTTCTGAATTCATCATGGATCTTCTTCTGTTGTCCATTCTATTGTTGCCGGAGTGCAATATGAAATTCTCATGATGCTGACGATTATCAAATCACTCAGTTTCTAATTCCTGTTTAGTTCACCTTGTTCACCAGTCCATACTGATTTCTATTACTCTGGGGTCTAACTTTTCCTTCAATTACTCACGTTAGAGTCACGAACTTATTTCTTAAAATGAGGATGTGAATGTATGGCCTATAATCTTTTGTTGTCTTAAATCCCATCACCTCTCGTCTCTTTCTTCACTTGACTATAGATTCTGTAACACTCTACTGTTGTCATCCATGTATCACACCTCACTCATAAGGGCTTCATTATCCCTTTTTGTAATTCCCTACTAATATTTTTATCTATCACTTTATCCTGAAAACTTTAACAAGACATTCTTTCAGTTTTTATCTTCCCTTGATCCATCTACTAGCTCTTTGGGCTACCTAACATTCTGCCTCTACTAGGGACGAGAGCCATACTAAGGTAATATTTATCTCTTCAAGGTTTCCAGTTCATATATTTGTAGTACTCATATCTAGCTGTACTATTTTAGGGTGCACCATATGGTTGTCTAACAAGGAGATCTATTATCACATTTGCAATATCTTTCGGAAATGTCAACTAACGCAAACAATTCATCCACCATTTTGACTCACTCTAACCCCAGACAGATCGTGATATTATGTCCTTCTCTTAAACCATATTTGTTAGCTCCCATAGAGCATAACTTAGATCGGCGTGGCCAATTATACATGCCTTTGTTACTGTTGAAGGTAACTCAAAATGCTTGAATCTCTCTTCCTGAATGGTAAATAAGGATGATCTTCATTAGCTGGGTACCTCGTACCCTCTTTCACCTTGATTCCTTTACTTGTTGAAACTTGTATTTATCTTCTGAATCTCTCATTGTCTTTCACCATAAATGTGGACAGACATTCTAGCCATAAGGCTCCTTTTCCAGAATCTCACCGTGTTCTTCTTACTCAACTCTTTCACAACCGCATTCAATCCCTTACCAACCATCTTTCTAGATGTAGGCATCGTCGTATTATGAATAAGATCGAGTTTAGGAAATTGTATTCTTAAAATTAAGCTCTACCCGATCTAGAGTAAGAAGAAAGAGTAACAGTCCTAAATGCCCTGTAGCCTCTTGCTTATAAGTGTGGTACACAACACACCCATAAACAAGACTCTACTAGACATGGCTCGTAGACTCCCTAGGACAAAACTGCTCTGATACCATCTTTTTCACGCCCCGAACTTGGGAGGCGAGACCGGCACCCAGTGCCTCACCTATCTTTGCGTACCAACTCGCAACTAAGGGACTCTGAACATATGATGTCATACTTTTGCCATGGGCCACATTGCAAGACAACCGCGAATGCTGAATGTAAAATTGGGCCGACAAGGCTGTCATAACTGTTACAGCTGACAACCAACCAAATATACATACAATGCCAGCAAGCCCAACATATTGCACTAACTGACAGGATATGTCTACAAGCCTCTACTGATGGATATATTGTGATCAAAACAGATCCCCGACCTACTCATAACATATATACATATATATATATATTAAGATGTATATAAGGCTCTAGACCCGTAAACTCCGAAAGGCATGGAGATTACTGATCAAGCTGAACTCGGGCAATACTTAATGAGGAGGCCTACCTGTTTGTCTGTCTGAACCTGCACGCATGAAATGCAGCGCCCCCAGAAAATGGACGTTAGTACGAAATAATGTACCGAGTATGTAAGACAATATACAGAAAGATGAAACTGAACTGATAATATAGTAACTGTAAGTAGCTGGAAGTCAAAGATAATCTGAAGGTATGCTTACCTGCTGATACTGACTCAACTCTCTCAGTATAGTAAGTAAAATAGATGCCTGGCCCTATAAGGCTCGGTATATATATATATATATATATATATATATATATATATATATATATATATATATATATATATAACTGCTCTGTCGTAGTAGGCTCGCTCATAGGCGCTCGACCATACTAGGCTTTGTATCTCGACCATACTAGGCTTTGTATCTCGACCATCTGATCAGAGGTTGCCCAATAGGGGCCTGCCCATCAATTATAGCTCGATGGTAATGAAAATAATTTAATACTTTATATATAAACTCTCTTCTCTCTTTACTAGAAGAAGGAAATACTTAAATGAATATAAAGTCCTGATAAAGAGAATATTGTAACTTGCGAAACTAGGAAAATATATGTAAATTCCGGGACAAGAATTTTTCTTTATGCCTCGTTATCAAACTTATGTAAGGACAAGATCATGAAAAATGAAATAAGGGCTTAGCCTTAACATACCTGGAGTAGTAAAAACACCATATGATGTTCTTGGAAAAGGTTATACCGTACTCCTTTAAAACCACAAAATCTTACGTTGCTAATGTGTAAATAATTTTTGTTGGAATTATTGAAACCTGTAGGAATTCTCACGTCTTTCTGTTGTAGTAGTCCTTTGTAAGCATTTTATGTTCCTAATGGAAAATCTCTCATCTGAATTGCTAACGTCCTTTGTCACTTTTTGACTGTAATATTTGTTATGGAAAATACTTGTAAGGAAATAAAAGTATAATTGACACATTGTTGCCACCTAATTAAATTTCATCAAGAGTCATATAGATAAAGTGTGGCTTGCTTCCACGTGACCCTTTCCCCACCTTTATCCAATTAGGTCTTTAATTAATTGGATAATATCTCATTACCTAATAATTAATCAATTACCCGCATAATTAAGAATTATCTCAAATTACTCAAAATATTATTCATTTCTCACATACTTTATACACCTTACTATCATGGTTATGTGGTACCTTCTATGGCACTAGTCCATAAATATCCGGTATTATCGCTCGGCCCATATTTTATCCCAACATGCCAAACTTGGACGAAAATTCATTTTCTTTGACTTGCTTCCCCTCTCACCATCACGAATTTACTCATCACTTGTTTGAAATAGCAAAATCCTTATAATCTCCAAATAATCTTTACCTTACCACAAATTTAGTGTACAATACTACAGGGTGCAACATTGTCGTAATTTAATAGTGTGAAGCGTCACATCATCGTAATGTAATACTGCAGGACGAAATATCGACGTAATATTGCGGGGCGTAACATCCACCCATCAACCGGGTCGATGTCAGTTCGCATGTTGATTTGAATGCGGATTTAGGCGGGGACCCCGATGGAAGCGTACGCAGAGAGGGTCGAAATGACGGCCGAGGAAGAGGATATGAAGATGTCAGTCTCCAGGTTAGATTTGAAATGTTGCAAGCCCAATAGAACGCCATTTCTCAGTTGCAAAATCAGCACGTCGCACCGAATAGGGTCGAACAAGAGGCTACTCGCTGTATCGAGCCAGTGCCTGAAAGGTCAGGTGAAAATACTTCGACAACGGACCCTGCTACAATGAGAATTCTCGAGGAGCTTACTAAGAGAATAGAATCGGGAGAGAAGAAAACCGAGGCCAACGACAAGAAGGTGAAAACCTATAACTTTCGAGTTGATCAGATACAGGGGGCACCACCGATCTTAAAAGGAACGGACTCTAAAAAGTTTGTGCAAAAATCATTTCCCCCAAGTGCGGCTCCGAAGCCCATCCTAAAGAAGTTCAGGATGCCCGATATACCTAAATACAACGGGACCTCGGACCCCAATGAGCATGTTACCTCTTATACTGTGCCATAAAAGGAAATGATTTGGAAGACGATGAAATCGAGTCAGTATTGCTAAAGAAGTTTGGAGAAACCTTGTCGAAGGGAGCTATGATTTGGTATCACAACTTGCCGTCGAATTCTATCGATTCATTCGCTATGTTGGCAGATTCATTTGTAAAAGGGCACGCTGGCGCAATAAAGGTTGCAACGAGAAAATCAGATCTCTTCAAAGTGAAGCAGAGGGATAACGAGATGCTAAGAGAGTTCGTATCTCGATTCCAAATGGAACTTATGGAATTACCACCAGTTACCGACGATTGGGCTATTCAAGCTTTCACCCAGGGATTAGACGAGCGGAGTTCGATCACATCACGCCAACTGAAGAAGAATTTAATAGAGTATTCGACTGTGACTTGGGAAGATGTTCATAACCGATATCAGTCGAAGATTAAAGTCGAGAAGACCAACTGGGAGCCCTCTCAGGTTCAGTGCATCCAAACCGGTTGACAGGTAAAAATAAAAGACATGTTGACAGAGAATCGAGGCCGATTAAAGATCAGTATCAGCCATATGTTTTAGATAGAAAGAATAACCATCTGATCCCGTCCGGAATGATCGAAGGGGTGATCGAGGGCAAAACACTCGGGGACTCAGGAGCAAAACTAGTTTTGACAAATATGCGAATCCTTTAGAAGCCCCCGATGATCGGAGTACAATCTTAGTGTCGATACTTCAGGGATTGTATCGGCCATTGGAAGGATCAAAGATACTAGGCTGACCAGACCTATACAAACCGATCCTTCTCAAAGAAATCTGAATCTAATTTGCAAATATCATGGCACACATGGTCATAGGACCGAAGACCGTAAACAGTTAAGAGAAGAAGTAGCTCGGTTGTTCAACGAGGGCCATCTTCGAGAATTCCTCAGTGATCGAGCCAAAACTCAATTCAGGGAGAGAGACGCCAACAGAAAGAACGAGCAAGAATAACCACATCATGTTATCCACATGATCGTCGGCGGGGTCGACATCCCACAAGGCCCTATATTCAAACGCACTAAAGTATCGATCACAAGAGAGAAACGAACTCGGGACTATGTGCCCGAAGGCACTCTAACGTTCAACGACGAAGAAACGGAAGACCTCTCTCAGCCGCACAACGACACCTTGGTAATTTCTATTTTGCTAAATAAAATTCAAGTTAAACGTGTTCTCGTGGATCCAGGTAGTTCGGCGAACATAATCAGATCGAGGGTCATGGAGTAGCTCGGCTTGTTAGACCAGATTGTACCCGCATCTCGAGTCCTAAACAAATTCAACATGGCTAGTGAAACACTGAAATTGGAGATAATCCTACCAATGAACGTGGACGGGACCATCCAAGACACAAAATTTCATGTCATCGAAGGCGACATGAGATACAATGCACTGCTCTGAAGGCCATATATCCACAATATGAGGGCAGTACCGTCGACCCTTCACCAAACAATGAAGTTCCCAACAATGGATAGTGTGAAAACAGTTTATGGGGAACAACACGCTGCAAAGGAAATGTTTGCGGTCGACAAGGTGACGTCGATACTAGCGCCTTCGACCTCATAAAAGTTGAGCACCAAAGATAATCAAGCGGCCAAATAGCAATCACCGTCCCCATCCTTGGCCGAATCAGATGAACGGGTAACAGGAGAAGAAAAAGAGGATTTCCTCACTCCTCGAACTTTCATCGTTCCCGAAGAATCGGATGCAACCAAATCAATGGTGGAGGAACTAGAATATATGATACTGATCGAGTATCTACCCGAACGAAAGGTATACCTGGGAACGGGGTTAACCCCCAAGCTCAGGAAAAAACTCATTCAGTTTCTTACTGATAACATGGATTGATTTGCATGGTCCCATTTAGACATGACAAGAATCCCGCCCGGGATAACAACTCATTGATTGAGTCTAGATCCCAAGTTCAGACCGATAAAGAAAAAGAGAAGGACTCAGCCCGAGGTGAAGCACGCCTTCATAAAGGAGGAGTTACCAAACTTCTTAAAATAGGGTCCATTCGGGAAGTAAAATATCCCGAGTGGTTAGCCAACGTAGTCATAGTCCCCAAAAGGGAACAAACTTAGAATGTGTGTAGATTATAAGGACCTGAATAAAGCATATCTGAAAGATCTTTTGCTTTGCCTAATATGGATCGAATGATCGATGCCACGGCCGGCCACGAGATACTTACTTTTCTCGATGCCTACTGTGGGTACAACCAAATCCAGATGGACCCAGTAGACCTGGAAAAAACTTCTTTTATCACCAAGTATGGAACTTACTGCTATAATGTAATGCCACTCGGGCTAAAAAATGTGGGAGCTACATATCAACTCCTAGTTAACAAGATGTTCGAAGAACAAATAGGGAAATCAATGGAAGTTTACATTGACGATATATTAGTTAAGTCCATGCGCGCAGAGGACCATTTGACTCATTTGCAGGAGACATTTGAAATATTGAGGAAATACAACATGAATCTTAACCCCGAAAAGAGTGCTTTCGGGGTCGGCTCAAGAAAATTCCTCAGCTTCATGGTGTCAAATCGAAGAATCGATATCAACCCCGATAAGATTAAGGCCATCGATGACATCATCGCCGTGGACAGCGTGAAAGCCGTTTAGAGGCTAACCGGATGGATAACCGCCTTAGGCCGATTCATTTAAAGGTTATCAGATAAGATCCACATGTTCTTTTCCTTGCTCAAAAAGAAAAACGATTTTACGTGGAACCCGGGATGTTCGTAAGCATTTGAAGAATTGAAACGATACTTATCGAGCCCACCTTTGATTCACACCCCAAAAACAGATGAGAAGCTACACCTACACTTGGAGGTGTCCGAGATAGTGGTAAGTGGTGTATTAGTTCGAGAAGAACATGGTATGCAGTTTCCAATTTACTACGTAAGTCAAGCTTTAGGGGATTCCAAAACTAGGTATCCACACTTAGAAAAATTGGCACTTGCATTAATAAGCGCAACTAGAAAATTAAAGCCATATTTTCAATGTCACCCCATATGTGTAATCACCACCTATCCCCTTCGAAATGTTTTGCACAAGCCCGATCTATCGGTTCGATTGGCCAAATATGCCGTTGAACTTGGCGGGTATGATATCGAATATCAACCCGAACAGCCATCAAGTCTCAAATATTGGCAGACTTCGTGGCCGATTTTTTGCCAACCGGCGTACCCGAAGTGGAAAAGGACCTTTTACTTAAATCGAGTACGTCATCGGGGGTATGGACCCTCTTCACAGATGGAGCTTCGAATTTGAATGGGTCCGAGCTCGGCATTGTTTTAAAACCTCCTATGGGAAATTCTATTAGACAATCAATTAAAACTGCCAAATGGATTAACAACGAGGCCGAGTATGAAGCTATGATTGCAGGTCTTGAACTAGCTAAGAGCTTGGGAGACGAAGTCATCGAAGCTAAATGTGACTCCCTATTGGTAGTTAACCATGTAAACGGAACCTTCAAAGTTTGAGAGGACAGGATGCAAAGGTACTTAGACAAATTGCAGGTCACCTTGCACCGCTTCAAAGAGTGGACTCTACAACATGTACCTCGAGAATAAAATACTGAGGCTGATGCGCTTGCCAACTTAGGGTCATCGGTCGATGAAGACGAGATCAGCTCGAGGATTATCGTTCAACTTTCGAGATCTGTAATCGAGGAAGGACATGCGGTAATTAACTCTACAAGCTTAACCTAGGATTGGAGAAACAAGTACCTTGAATACTTGAAGAACGGGAAGTTACTATTGGATCCCAAAGAATCAAGGACCTTACAAACTTAAGCCGCTCGATTCACATTAGGCGAAGACGGAATGTTATATAGAAGGACGTTCGATGGTCCACTAGCAGTATGCTTGGTGCCGGGAGATACTGACTATGTTTGCGAGAAATCCACGAAGGCACTTATGGAAACCATTTTGGCACCCAGTCACTAGTTCAAAAGGTCATCAGAGTAGGATACTATTGGGATGACATGGAAAAAGACTCTAAGGAGTTCGTTCGAAGATGCGACAAATGTCAAAGGTTTGCACCACTGATTCACCAACCCGATGAACAACTTCATTCGGTCCTGTCCCTATGGCCATTGATGAAATGGGGAATGGACATTGTCGGTCCTCTGCCATCAGACCCAGGTAAAGCTAAATTCATATTATTTATGATTGACTCTTTCTCTAAATGGGTTGAAGCACAGGCCTTATAAAAATTTAGAGAAAAAGAAGTGATCAATTGCATATGGGATCACATCGCATGTCGATTCAGGATACCCGCAGAAATAGTATGCTATAATGGCAAGCAGTTCGTCGGCAGTAAAGTAATGAGATTCCTTGAAAACCACAAAATAAAGAGGATACTATCGACGCCATATCACCTTGGTGGAAACGGACAGGCCGAATCAACGAATAAGACTATCATCCAAAACTTTAAGAAAAGACTAAACGAATCCAAAGGTAAGTGGAGAGGAAAACTGCTTGATGTTCTATGGGCCTATCGGACGACATCAAAGTCCAGTACCGGAGAAACTCCATTTTACTTAGTATATGGATCCGAGGCCTTAATACCAGTCGAAGTCGGGGAGCCCAACGCCAGGTTTTGACATGCAACGGAGGAATCGAACCACGAGGACATGAAAACCAGTCTCGAATTGCTGGATAAAAGGCGAGAAGCAGCACTCGTACGAATGGCTGCACAAAAGCAACGAATCAAGAGATATTACAACAGAAGAACCAATCTTCGACACTTCAAAGTCGGGGACTTGGGCTTAAGAAAATTCACCATCAATACTCGAGACCCTAATGAAGGGAAACTCGTTCCTAACTGGGAAGGACCCTATCAAATCCTCGACATAGTTGGGAAAGGATCCTACAAGCTCGGAACAATGAACGGCGAGCCATTATCGAATAACTGGAACATATCACTCCTTAAGCGGTACTATTTCTAAGGTATGGTTTTCTCCTTTTTCATTTACTTAAATATTCGAAACTAACCTATTGCAGGTATCCGATCCAAGAAATCGAGACCTCAGATTTTAAAGTACGTGTTGCACTTTTTTTCCCTTAGACCAATTTTTATCCCAAATGGGTTTTTACGGGAAGGTTTTTAATGAGGAAACAACTATGTGCTACCTGAGGATAATTCAACAGTATCCAAGGCTTCTTTGCATCAACCTTAAATACTGGGGGAATCACCCTCGTATGTTATGTATCAATGGGTCTCGATAGGAATAATTTTGTAATAGGCCAAACGGTCGAATGAACCGTTTCCATATAGATTAGCCAAGTCCCGACAACAAAACATGAACACATGTATGAATAATACAAATAAGCACTCTCTTTTCTCGAACATCTCATGTTTGAAGTAGAATTTCTATTATACGAAGTCATGCACTTACGGTTTTGAACTATTAAACAAAACTAACACTTGTGTAAAATGGCTCAAGGGCCAAGTACAAGCATATATCGAAAACTCGGGGACTACCTACTTGAGATATCTAAGTTCTAAATCATAAGACCTTAAAGAGGCACCCCTTGACATACCCGAAGGCTACGGCCATATTAAAGACTACGGTCATATAAAATGCTACGACCGAAAAAAATACGGCTCGGAGATGTCCGACTTCCACCATAAACTAAAGGCCTTCAAATACTTTAAAAACCCGGTTAAATAAGCTACCCTCGGCAAAGCAAATAAAAAAGGCTTCGATAAAATCACTCCTTGAATAATCTAAAGACTTCGATAATATCAACCTTCAAAAAAACCTCAAGAGGTGTCAAAATATCTTAACACAAACAAGTTAAGAATTGGTTCCGATCGTTGAACCCTCAAAAAATCCAATGGGTACAAAAAACACATGTTAAGGCATAAGGAAATTTTCACTAAGTCTTTTAGCCAAAAAGGGAAAAATGATAGCCGTCTTTAGAGGCCAAATTGGCCCAACCTAAAGAGCCCAAGGGCCAATATTGTTTGAGTTCGATATCTAGCTCTCACTCGATTCAAACCCAAGGGTTCAGTTATTCCGAGCACAAATAAATGTTAACTACAGATTCACCTAAAGGGTATATCGGTGAGCTAGAAATACTTAGCAACCCTATGATGGAAACCTAAGGATTCACATAATCCTAAAACACAAAGATTTATTCGAACTTGGTTATTAAAGATAACTCATCGGTCATTGAGATCGATCCACCCCCGAGATAAGATCTCGAATGACTTTCGAACTAGGGGACTTGCCCTCGTAAAAAAGAAAAGCCTAAGGGTTTACTTCGATCACGAGTTGGACTACATCAATAAAAAATTTCAACAAAGGCAAATAAACATACGAAGACATAAAAGAGAAATTTACGAAGGCATCAAAGGAAATTTTCCATTATATCAAAAAATATATACAAGGGTTCGGTCAAAGCCTTACAAACAAAAAAGAAAAAGAAGTTATAACCTAACTACGATCGGGGCTAGTCCCCTCGAGGCTGGTCTCCTCCCGAGCAGCTTCTCCGGGGGAATCTTCCTCAGTAGCCTCATCTTCGTCTTCCTCACTTCCGGACTCGCCTCGACTGCCCTCTGCATCATCATCATTGTCATCGAAAGTGGCGAGCTGCCTAGCTTCGGTCTTAAGCTCTTTGGACCGAGAAATTTCCTCGGAGAGGTCAAAACCTCGAGCATGAATTCCTCGAGGGTTTCCCTCTGGGATTGGCATTTCACCAAATCACTGTGCCACTGCTCTCGTTTGGAAGCCTCCCTTAGCAGAGTTTGGATAGCTACGACATCAGCCCAGTAAATGGCTATGGACTTTTCTGCCTTGGCCTTGGTCTTTTCAATATCAGCCTTGGCCTCAGTAAGCTCGACTTCGAGTTCTTCGACCCTCTTGGACTGAACCGAACCTTTTTCTTTAAGGTCTTGGATTTGGGCCTCCGCCAAATATAATTTTTCCAAAGCTGCCTCCTTTTCAGCAGCAAGGCGGTTCATCCTAGCTTTCCACCAATCACTGTCGGTCTAACCTAATTGACCTCTGCTCGAAGCAGACTGATCTTCTCCATCTTCTGCTGCAGCTGAGATATCGAAATGTTAGCTTCCATAATGGAGTCGATTCCATACTAAATCAAAAGGGCGGTTACCCACTTGTCCAACTCGGCCTCCTCTTCATGAGCCTTGGCCTATGTCCGCTTGAAGGTCCTTTATGACCTCGTCCTTTTGGCCACAAAGAATCTTCAGAGAATTCCTCTCTTCCGAGACCTTTCGGAGATCGGCTTCGCACTGACTAAGGTCATCTCGGAATTTGGCAGAAGCCTATACGAAGAAGAAGAACACAAGTTAGAAATAATAACCTTGGAAAAAGGTGAAGAGGAATAACCAAAAAGCAACAGGCACTTACCTTGGAAAAAATTCGATGAGCTTCCGCCATGAGGATCGAAGCATCAATACTATCGGAGGCATATCAACCCCCGCGAAGCAATCCCGAAAAGGATCGCCAGCGCTAGAGCCTCCGCCAATCTCGAGGGTCTTCAGCCTTTGAGCATCCCTTATTGCCTCTTCGGAGAAGACCGACATTGAAGGCATTTGACCTATTGCCATGTCCTTGAGCGAATCGTTTGGAGCACTCTGTCCGATCCTCCTGGTTTTAGAACCAGCCCCGCCCGGCGTAGAAGTTTATGATCGAGAAACTATCTCGACCTCAGGAGACTTGGGTTTCACCCCCAAACTTTTCTTTGAAGCCTCCTCGATGCGAGGCTCGGTTATGGCAGGTAGCAGCTTAGAATGCGAGGCAACCTCGATAGCCTTTCTGGGGCGAGCTATCAACACCGAGGTTCCTTCTTCCTCATACTCATCATGGTTCCTCAACGTTTGGACCGCATCCGCCGAGAGTCCGACTGGTTTCTCCTCACCCTTTGAGGTTTGGGTTTGGACACCTCGGATTGCGAGGGATCTTTATTTTTTTGTCCTTTTCCGACCTCGGAACCGGGGACTTAGCTTCGCTACCTTCGTCCGAAGGCCTCATAATGGCATCTTTGGTCAAACCTACATAAACAGAAGATTAGTAAGGGAGAAAATGGGTAATTGCTTCGGAATACGTAAGAAAAGAACTTACCATGGTTCTTGGACTCCCACTTGCCTTTGGCTAAATCCCTCCACACTCGTTCAACGCGAGTCGAAGTGGAGGCAAGATTATGGATCCATTCATCGAAATCAGGCACCGCCTCGAGCATCCAATGGGAAACTGCATGATTAAAAGGAAATGTTAGGCAAAATCGAAGGAAACACAGAATCAAAGAGCGAAAAGTCACTTATGCTTGGATTTCCGCTCCTCCTGGAACGGCATCTTGGTATTATGTCATAAGTCCTCACCCGTATGAATCAACTCATCCAGCCTCGATCCTTATCCTCGTCGATGTTCAAGAATAAGGCCTTTGTTGCTCGGCAGTTGGTTTAATCAATCCTCGATAGAGTCGAGGCCCGTACAACCGAATAAGATGGTCCAGTGTGAACTCCAATCCCCCAGCCTCGTTGGAGTAGAAACACAACATGATCACTATGCATCAAAGTGAGTGTTGGAGCTGACCGAGGGTAACCTCGTACCTCTTACAAAAGTAAAAAATCACAGGGTCGACGGGACCCAATGTCAAGGGGTAAGTGTAAACACTCAAGAATCCCTTCACATTTGTGGTGATGCTCTCTTCATGTGTAGGAATACGCACCACCACCTCTGGACCCCATTTGCAGTCCTTCTTCATGGCATTGACATGGCCCTCGGTAATCGAACACATGTACATCGACACATGTTCGCATCGGCCCGACATAGATGAGGGGTTATCAACTTTAAAATCGGTTCTGAGGATGCATGGTTCAGGAACGTATTCATGGAGGGTTGGTTCTACCGGCGTTTTATCGCCGGCCGTCCGGGAGGAGGAAGATGGAGCTTTCTCCTTTTGCGGCACCGTTTTAGAGGTCTTTGCCATTTATGTATGTGAAGGGAGTATAGAAAAGGGTGTAAAACTGGTGGTTCCGGTGAAAACAACAGGTGTTCTAATGAAGCGGCGATGAGAGAAAGGCAAGGGGGATTGGGAACTAAAGAGGTTATGATCAAAGAAAAGTAAAGTTTGAATCTACTAAAAAGGTGATATTTATAGGTTTAAAACGAAGGTTCGGTGTCACTAGTGGCCAACCGGCAACTGACAAACATTGATGATTTTTTGGGAACCGAACTGATGGGACATTTCGGTCACAAACATCGCTTACGTCATGGAGACGACGTCATGATTGAGTCATCAAGGAAGTCGTTTCTTATCGTTTCATTCTAAGAAACACAGGGACTATCTGTATACGGTTAAAATCGACCATACTCGATTTTATGGGCTCGGGGGTGTGCCTCGAGAGTGAGCCAGTATCGAAGTAAGTTCGGGCTCGAAGAGCACGAAGATTAAGGGATCGAGATCAGGTTAAATCGACGCCTAAATAGCAGAATCACGAGATATCCGCAATCGACCACCAATCTCGGCGAGAATCTCGGAACTGGCAGAACCATTAACGGTTATTGATATCAATCATGTATTTTACTTCCGAAATTAGAATTATACCTTATTTATGATTCCTCTACTATATAAAGAGGAACCCTGTTCATTTGTAACATCATCATTATCTCACACGAATTATCACTTACGCAACTACTGAGAAATACAAAGCACTCTACTTTTTAACCCGCTCTTAACTCTTTACTGTTCATATTGTTCATGTTTTTCATATTGTTCTTATTATTTTTGTGGCACTTAACGATCGATCTCGACACTATTCCAAGCCGAGGTCGATAATTCACGAACGACACTAGTTTTTGATCTATTACAATTATTTAATTCCTTTATTTATTCAGTTATTTATCAATTGACATTGAATTACATCACGTATCCTTATAACCATATTACAAATTTAATTATTACTCGTATCTCGAGGTAAACAAGAGCCATTTTATACATTAACGCCAAATAGTTATGTGAGCCTTGATATATGGATATTGGGGTCCCATTTTTTTTAGAGAAACCAAACCAACAAACAAAAAGTCAGTAAGTAACAAAATAAATACGGACGAAAGTAATCAAGCTAGCGAATACAGATGCGACAACACTTTTGGGAAAAACATGCACCAAAATTTTTTAATATGGGAAGAGTAAAAGGCAAAAATATCCATATTTTTTAATGTGCTAGCACGATTATACTTATTTGTTGGAACTAAAAATGAAATATAAGTACCTATTTGATCAATTATCAAAAATTAAATGGTTGATTTTGATGTCCTTTTGATATACGGGGGAGTCTAGGAATAAAAAAATCGATATTTATGGGATAAGGTTCTCAACATGCACCACTTACATAGCAAAGTTAGGTTAAGGATGATATTGAAGAGACGTGAGAAGTTTTTAAACAAAGAAAAAGAGAATTAGTTACAAAAGTGAAGTTTAAGGGAATCTCCGACCTTTACCCTCATTTTGAACTTCAAAACGATAATTTTCTCATTTTTAGAATAACTTACTCCAATTATTTCTTTATTTTTTTTCCAAAAAAAAATTATTTTTTTTAATATTCTTCTCTTTTTTCTATATTATATTATTATTTTTCATTTCAATTTTATTTTTTAATTTTCATTAAACAAATTCTATCTTTTATTTTCATTAATTTGTAATTTTAATTAAAATAATTCAATAAAATTTTAAATAATATAATTTGTAAGCAATTATTATAGACTAACTAATAATTCAAATAAAAGTGAAATCATTGCAATACAAGATTAATTAAATACATATTACATAACAATAAAATTCATTTGAAATACTACATAAATATTCAACTTCAACCTCTAGTAGTCTCCCATAAATGATCTATTAATGCATTACGAAGTGCAAATGAGCATCTTTGTCCTTAATTCTTCTATGTCGAGCTAAAAATTCTTGAAATTGTTGATTTTCATCTACTGTCATTTCTACTGTTGGAGGTGGACCTTTCAAATCATCTTGAATTGGTGCATTAAGATCACGCTCATTTTCGATTATCATGTTGTGCAGTATAATACATGTAGTCATTATATCATGTAGCATTTCTTTTTGCAAAAAACGTGAGGGTCCTGCAACAATTGCAAAACGTTGTTGCAAAACTCCAAATGCACGTTCAACATCTTTTCGACATGATTCTTGTTTCATCGCAAAATATTCTTCTTTTCCGAACATGGCTCACGAATAGTTTGCACAAGGGTTGACCATTTTGGATATATACCGTCAGCTAAAAAATAACCCCTATTATATTCTTGTCCTTGAATAAAATAATGGACGGGAGGAGCAGTACCTGCAGCAAGATCGAAAAACAAATGTGATGACTCTAAAATATTAATGTCATTATTGGTGCCGGACATTCCAAAATATGCATGCTATATCCAAAGGTCATATATAATCAGTCACAACTTTAAGATATAGTGAGACAATTGAATGCCACATTTCTGATCTAAACTTTGGGATCTGCTATTTTTCATTTTTGTTGCGTTATCTTCATTAATAGGAAGGGAACCTTGTAATAACGGTAAAGTTTTTCCTGTATTACTTATAAGTTACGGGATCGAATCATAAAAATAATTATTTATACTTGTATTAGATTAGCTAGACTATCTATATCATACCCCTTAAAATACAGTGTTTTCCCGAATCTTATATGAACATATAATACCTTGTGTACCGAACTGTCGTGTATTTTTTAAGGTTGGAGAAGCAAAATAAGAGTGTAGGTTCCGGAGGGCTTACGGTAGAAGATTTATATGAGTTGACGAAATAAAATGCCATGTAAGTAGTGATAAGAATCAAGAGGAATAGGATATTTCTTTAGAAGTATTATATATTATATGTGATGACAGTAGTATTTATTTTATTATTTCTAGATAAATACACATCACATCATACTGACAGGACCTGTTCGATCAATTATCAATGGTAAAACTAAAATAGTCGTCTGTAGTGGGCTTCCGGACATAAGAATTGTAAAATTCCAAAAAATATTGAAGCGAAAATGGTATTCGAAAATTAAAGTTATATTTGGACATAAAAAATAATTTTGAATTATTTTTGAAGTTTTGTGAGTGATTTGAGTAAAAATTTAAAATTATAATTCTAAAAATATAATAGGCGCAATCGTAAGAACTAAAGGTTGATACCCGTAAAATTTATATCTTGAATCCACATCTTCGTAACTATGCATCTATCTTTCTAAAATCCTGAATTTATCTCTCATGTATTAGAAAAAATAATATATGTATTAGCTTGTATTAGTTATACACCATATCCAATACTATTTTTATACATAACAAACTACGGCACAACAGAACCATAGTTTTTAATACATGGATAAACATATATAAAGAGAGAACTGCGCTTTCAAACACTAAACCAAACAGTCGATAAAAAAATAATCACATCATAACTAATATTAACATAACCAATCCCAACATAACTAATATCAATATTATTAATCCATACATTACTAAACACTTTATTTAGTAATATTTTTATACACCTCTACAAAACGACAATAAAACGCCTAAATCTCAAACCAGTGGGTTGACGAGTGAGGGAGTAGGACTGGGGTACGGGAGGGCGTAAGTAAGAAGTAAAGGCAGTATGAGTTGACTAATTGACTAAATAAAATGCTAGTATATTTGTCAACAATCTATTTATGATAAGAACATGTTTGATCAATTGTTGATTTAGATATATGTTCGATATACAACAAATCCATCATTCATGGAATAAATATTTCCTGGACGCACCACCAACATATCAAAATTAAATAGAATCTCTATCACGATAAGTATAATTTTTTTTTTTTTTTCTGAACTCCTAATTTAATGGATATTTTTTAAGGAAACACGAAAAATTTGTTTACGGAAGATATCGTGCAGGGAGGAACGTTTTATTTTATTAATAGAATTTTGGGATCTTGAACAAAGACTTTCATTGAGAAGTAGAATAATATTAATAATTGTCATAGAGGAATAAAAAATTCAACAATTAAAATAGTTAGTTTAATAGGTAATATTATAATTTATTTTTTTAGGTTATAAATTAATTAACATTATATCTTTTGGTGTATATACACCAAGTGTAAGTAATTTTATTTTGCAAATAATATTCGTATTCGTTATTGTGTCCCGTGATTACATTAGTTTCACTCTGTGTGTGTGTGTGTTTTTTTTTTCTTTCTATAAGATAGATGCGATATTTTTTAGAAAACCTTTTTCTTTAGTTTTATATTCCATCGGATTGTGAGGAAATGTACATGCTCATACCATGTACATTAGCAAACTTCTCTTCAATTAATATCATAGGGGACTTTTTCATTCAGTAGTTTTGTCGATCGATGGGCCAGTGTTTATTTGTGGAGGTCCAGCCAAAAGTTCGCCCAATTTTTTTTTAATTTGCTGTCAAATATTTTTTTTAATTATTATTATTATTATTATTATTATTATTATTATTATTATTATCTCTAGGTGTTTGAATATCTAGGTTCGGCTATATATGCTAATATGATTCTCTGGTAACGACTGGTTAAGAGAAATGTTTGAAAGTTACTCACTCTGGTCCAAAACAAGTGATTTTTCTGTTGTTTTCACACATTAAAAAATTTACCTTTTAACATTAATTAACAATGAAATTGACCATATTAACCTTTATTATCTTTTCACATAAACACTCTTAAAACATATTCCAACATTATTTACTTCAAGGGCAATATAGAAAAAAATTAATTAATTCATTCTTGAAATCTGAAAAAATAACTTATTTTGGACCATAAAAAAAGGCCAAAAAATCACTTATTTTGGACCGGAACAGTAGTTTTTAGTTTTTGTGAAAACTAAAACTTTTCTCGATATTTTGGAAGGACTCCTTACATTCTCCAGACAGGGATGAGAGAAGGAGGGGGATAATATCATTTTTTTTAGATAATTAATTGCAAAGTGTTAGATGCAAAAAAAAAGAAGAGTAATTTGAATCATTTGTTAAAGCGTCGAGTTATGGGGAAAACCAGCATATTATATATGGCTTTCATTGAATACCGAGTCGACAAAAATCAAGGCATTGTATTATATATTTTCGCTTTGATTGAAAACCATAAATTTGAAATGAATAAGAACCAAAATTGCTCAAATAATTTTAGAAAAAAATAATAATCCGTACAATCAAAATAAATAGGTGCGAAAGGTTGGACCTCATTTTTATTATTACTTATTTTTGAATTTTGGATTGACATGTAATATTAAAATTGTAACATACATGTACAATTGGACAACTTGGCTATATAAAAATACTTACAAAAACAAAAAGTTTGACTGTCTAGATGTGCATTTGAGAGTAATAGATTCATTATTGTGTTGATCTTCCAACTGAAATTGTATAAGGAAAAGAAGAGAATTGGCCACGTACGTATGACTAAGAGACAGTGATAAATGTACAATGAATTAAAATAATTTTTATATAGACAACTTGTAAATAAAAAAATGCCGAATTTAAGTAGTTAGGGACAAAAATATATAAATGAGAAAATCTATTTCCGATTTGCTATATTCTTCGATTCGATAATATTGGACTCATTTTATCATTACAAAGGCATAATGAATGGATGTAACACATTGCTATTGTTTAATCCCATATTATTGAAAGAGTGAATAACTTGGAGATCAAACCAAATTGTTCTCAAGGGTTGGTTGAATGGATTGACCGAGTGATTTCACGTGTGGAAGACCTGTGATCAACTTTCTTGATCAACAATTTTTTCTCTATTTAAATTCGTCGCGCCGAGCATGGCTAGTGCAATTCCTTCGAAATATTTCAAAAAACAAAGCAACCAAATTCTCAATGATAAACTGCAAAAGGAACATATATCCAATTTTCTGTCTCGTGATACTAGTGACCGATTATGATGTTTGTAAATGACTAATTTTTGCCCTATCTTTTATATATATATATATATGTGTGTGTTTTATTCTTATTTGTGTATGTATAGGTTTAGGTTTTAAGAGTTGTTTAAATGGTTTGATAAATGGGGTAGGGATTATGCTACTTGAATTTTAAAGAAATTAAGCCAAAATTTAGTCCAAATCAGTGGCCCAATTCTATTTGACCCGGTCTGGTGAAGCCCACCTGAGTGATAAGCTAAACGACGTAATTTCATGGTGAAACTACGCCGTTTTGTTTAATAACTTGAAGATTGAATTTCAATCGTTGATCAATCCTTGATCTAATGGTCCTTATTTGATCTCTCAAGAGGTATATAAAGCCCTTAGTACCTGAAAATTTTCCCCATTTTCCCCCTATTATTTTCTTTCCTCTCTTCTCATTCTCTCAAACCCCCTGCCATCGCCGCCCACTGCCGCCGCCGGAAATCGCCCACCTGCGGCGGGCATCCTTCAAACACCCCCAAAGTTTCACCATCTCCTCGTCTCAACCTCCTCTTCATAAATCCGGACCCCAAATCCCCATAACTCCTCTCAATCTCCGAAAATCTAAGACCTAACCGGAACCCTAGCCGCCGCTCACCACTCCAAACTTCAANAAGCCTCCGTCCAGCATAGACACGACCCCTTAGTCTCTCTTTCTCTCTGACACAGTGCTGGACTCAACTTGGTTCGCTAGAGTTTGTATTTTTCGGCATTTGTCATCGAGAAAAAGAGGCGTGGAGGTCGATTCGCCATCGAGTTGTGTTGTAATACTTGTTTGAAGCTTTAGCGATAGGGTAAAATCCTAATCCCTCCTCTAAGTTTCTGATTTTCTATTTACCCGTTGTTTGTACGTAGTTTTGTTATTGTTAATCTGTGATCAGTGATTCGTGTTAGTGTCGTTAACGATCATCAATATTAGTCGTTACTTAATACTTCCGAATCATGTATCAGTTAGTCGTTTACTTCGCCATTACGTTTTTGTTTAGTCAATTGGTTTTGTTAATCACTTTTGAAATCCGATTAGCTATTTGTAATTGGCGAAATTCACTGATATTCTAGTTTTGCGATTGATTTTGGTATTTTGCTTTAGTTGAAAATCTGTTAGTAATAGTTACTTCGTGTTTAGTCTCATTTTTTATTTCGTGTTTCGGTCAACTCGATAGTTGTTTCATTATCAACATGTATTCTATATTGCCTTAGTTGTTAAGTTCCAATTTCATGTTTATTATCTCTAGTTTGTCTATGTTTAAGCTAATTAGTTTAAGGCCTTAACTACATGTTTTGTTTGTTAGTAGTCATTAGTTTCTTTGTCAGTTTAATGGTTCAAGTCTAGTTATCTGATTTGGCACTTTCTAGTTTGGAGCAATAGTTTAGTTTGGTGTTGGTTACTGAGGGTAGTAGAAGATACTTGAGTGTAGGACCTTTATTTGGTTTGAGGACTGTTTTGGAGTACAATGCTCCAAAATTCTGTCCACAATTGATAAGAAAAACTGTTCATTGGCAAAATTTTTGGTTTTGGGCAGATTTTTGGTCAAAAATTCATCATTTTTGGACAGATTTTTGGCAAAACAAATCTGTCCCAAAGGTCCTTTTTCTCCTATATAAAGAGGAGGTCTTCCCACACCATGGACACATCTTGGGCTCTAAAAAACAACATCTTGACACACACTCTATTCTACACTTCCATACACCCTTAGAATGGCTTGAACACACACAAAAAACATAAAAAAATCAGCAGCTGAACACAAAAGAGTAAGCTGAAAATTGTGAGTCTTGGAATGTCAAATCTTCCAAAAAAATATATAAAGAGTTTAGAGCTTGATTTTGAGTCGATTCTCTTGAAGAATCCCTGGCTTTAGTGAGATTTCTGGGATGTTTTAACACGTATTCGTCGCTGTTTTATTGTTGTTTTTGCTGTCGTTGTTGCTGGAATTTCTGCTTCATTCATCATTGACCTTCACTTTTCTCTTATCCAGGTATCCCTGACATATTACTGTAATTTTTGGATTTTAAAGTGAATGGAAATGAAGTTGTTCGCGTTCCCTCCAGCTTATTATAAGTCTCTTGTAGTTGTAGTTTATCTTTCAAATTGTTTAAGTTGAAACCATGTCCTAGTATTATTTTCCTTTTGTTTGTTATGAAGTGCTCCATTGTGTGAGTCAGTGTTACTTTGTGTTTATAAGGAATTTCTTTGTTAATCTAATAAGGTTTATCGTGTTTTCCCAATTGATATGTTCGTACTATGTAAGTATTTTAGGTGAGGGTGTATAAGATGAAAACAACTATACATATAGGACTGTCCAATTTAAAAATACTTCAGTTTTCTTGTGAGATATTATATTGTTTTGGTTGTAAATTAGTTTCTGGTGTAGTTTTGACTTTTAGAGGGGGCTTATACTATATTGTAGTTTGCTATTTTCTTTAGTCTTATGAATGCCCTGTTTCACTATATATCAAGTTGGTTCTTTAATTTTATATTTGAATTAGAAGCGGTGGTTGAGTCGTGTTGTTCCCATGCATAAGTAGTAAATGATTGTTGCCAGCTTAGTTGGTTTCGCGATATAGATTGGAACTAAAGGGAGGTGATCAAACTTATGTAGAACTCATTAAAATAGGCCACTACCTTTTAGTATCACCACAAGTCCATTTTTTTGTTTTAGTTTTAAGTAATATAAGTTAATAATTTTTCGCACTAACCTCATCTTTTAAGTTAGTAAATTCTTATCGCCAAGTTGTTTCAATTAGCCATACATCACTCTTTTTGAATTTGTAAATAATTTTCTTAAGTTAGAAAAGGAACCATCAATCTACAAATATAAAAAAAATATTTTTCTTTGGTTAACTCCATAACGTAGTTTCCTTTTTCTTTAAGTTAGTAAATTCTTTTAGGATAACAATGGTAATAGCCTAGTCGAGTTTCAAACATTAAGTGAAAAATTATTATTTCTTCAAATATTGGTCAACTTTTTTTTAGCCATTAAAAAAATTCAATAAGATCATTTATTTATAAATATTTTTTTTAAATAATTACTTTCGTCTTAACCGACGTCGGGAATATTCGCTTTGGAATAAAGAAGTAAAAATAAAAAATGACAAAGTCGTGAGGCCATATCTTGTTTCATTTCTTTCAAAAATAAATAAAAGTTGAATTTAATTAACTTCGAGCGGGCTCTACTTATAGGTGCGACACACGAGCTAAGGTCGGGGATACTCGTCTTGGTTAGTGTAAGCTAGGGTCGGGGATACTCGTCATAGTTTGAGATTAATGAAACCATCAACAATAAAAGCGGACATAGGCAAAACATGAAAACCAATTGAAACATAATTTATTTTAAAATTAATTTAAAGCCAAATATAGTCAATAAAGCGACCGTGCTAGAACCACGGGACTCAGGGAATGCCTTACACCTTCTCCCCGGTCAACAGAATTCCATACCCGGACTTTGCTTTCGCAGACCAATAATAAAAGAGTTAAATCTTCCTTTGACTAGGGATTCAAATAAAAGGTGACTTGGAACACCGGAAAATCAATTCCAAGTGGCGACTCTGTGGATAAAATAATTCCTACTCAAATTTTTCACTTTAATTAGAAAAATCTTTAACCCGCAATCCATAACACACACATGTTTTGAGGGTAGGAAAAAGGAGTGTGACAATATTGACCACTAAAATTTCCTTGGGAAATGATATGTAGTTATAAATCAATGTATAACATATGAATCCATTTTAACAATTAATGAACCAATTACAATGCGAAATATACTACTAGTAAAATATTTTTTTATTGTTTATCGAAAACTCAACCATATTTTACAGAATATAAAAGCACCATATCAATATTGACGTGAGATTGTCACCCTAGTATACCTTAAAATATTATATGGTGACTCTCTTTCATCAGCAACAGAAAAATCACAAGTTGAGTCATGTCTTGACTAGTGTAAAATAGGGTACAACGATAGCAATCGGTGGATAGATATATAAATATAAGATACTGAAAGTGAGTAAATAATGGATAAAATCGTCTGTAAATAGAATTCAATAATTTCACACCCCAAAACTAGTAGAACTGAGTCATAAGCTCTGCAGAGTATAACTAGAATAACTACTACATCACTGTCTAAAGTAAGTACAAAAATAAATGAGGATAAAGGAAGGTGACTCCAAGGCCTGTGGACGCCGAGTATGCATACCTTGAAGTCTCCGGTAGAAGCAGCTAGCCGAAATCTCTATCGGCTGGCACGAGCGGATGTACCTAGATCCGCACAAGATGTGCAGAAGCATAGTATGAGTATACCACAATGGTACCCAATAACTATCAAACCTAACCTCAGTAGAGCAGTGATGAGACCAGGTCAAGACACCAACTAGGATATAAAATAGATACTATAAAATGAAATGCAAATATAAAATGGGAAATAAGAAATCAAATAATATGTAACAAGTTGATAGCAGGATCTAAAACCGAGAAGAAATAAACAGTAGAAATAGCATGAAACAAACAACCAAAGTGATATAAAGATTATGTACGGCTACAACTACTAGAATGATAACGAATGGCGAAACCAGAAATATTCATTCCTCGACTCTTTACAACATGAAATAACAGCAAGAAAGACAACAAGGAACCGCCTCGTACATAACGAAATCAAACCGAGGTACCACCTCGTATAATCAATAATAACAACCGATGTACCGCCTCGTATTCACATATTCTCAATTTCAATCACAATACTTCCATTGTCCGCTGCGTGAGCCTTACATTTGAAAATCGGTATTGAAGACAGTTTTCCCCGAATTGCTACACGCACTTTAGCCCATCATATAACGTCGCGTGGATTCACGTAGTTCCCCTACAAGAAATTACGCACATAAGTCCCACCTTATAGCACCACATGCATATCAATCAAGCCTTATACCGCCTCATGCGCATTAATATCATGTCACAATAACAACTCACACCACAAGTTCCCACATATCACAATTGCCAACAACAATAATATCAATGTTTTCACAAAAATAGCCGATGACTCCAATTACACAATGTTTACGAGAATATCAACAACAATAATGAATGTAAATGCTCAATGGGATAAATGTTTCAACAATAACCAACACCGTCACAACATATTAACAACTTCAACAACCTCAACAACAAATAACTCATCAATGAGAAAACAACGTGTAACCATGATATTTGATAAGACTAGCTCACAATATAGGAAATAATCTTCAACAATGAGTATCAAATAAAGGAAGTCAACAAAAAAGGGCAACATGAAAAATTAATTCAACAGTGATAAATAAAAATGGAGATATAACATGTGACAATAAAGGGGCAACATGCTCAACTAAAGCATGAGAGCAATTTAGCAAGTAAGATGTAGAACAATTACTAAACAATTTAATTAATGCATTTAAGGATAGTCTAACACAATTAAGGATGATTTAACTATGAGAATTTGGAATAAAATATGGCATTTCTATTAAAGCATGTAAATAGTCTAAGTAGCCTAAACCAGTCAAATACTACGTACAACCTGTGTACCTACTCGTCACATGGCGTACACAAATTTCACTTAGCATAATCAAACAATACCAATCCTAAGGGGTAGTATCCCCACACAAAGTTAGGCAAGACACTTACCGCAATTAGGCTAATTCATTACTCGAAAATAGCTTTTCCCTTATAATCCACCTCCACACGGTTCAAATCTAAGCAAAACCGACTCAATAACATCAAACATGCTAGGGAATTCATTTGCAATAGATAAAGTTAAATTTTTTATATTTTTCTCAAAAAGTCAACAAAAGTCAATCTGGGGCCCGCCCTGTCAAAACTTGGCTCCAATGGTATATTCAGTCTACCCATGACCTCAAGAGTTCATATAAGTGATTAGTTTAAAAATCCGAGTCCATATCAACTCAAAACTCAATTTATTATTTTTAAAAAACAGGATAATATTTCATAAATTTCTACGTTGATTCACATGATTTTGATGTTAAAATCTTAGATAAGTTGATGGAATATGATTAGAAATAGATTAAGATCACTTAACCAAGGTTTGTAGGTGAAAATTCCCTCTCTAAGTCGTCTCCTGCCGAGTCTAGGGTTCAAAAATGAGAGAATGAACTCAAAAATACTGTATCCTGGCTATTTGAACAGTTGCAGATGTCGCAATTGCAACATGAGTTTGAAATTGAGAATAAATCCTCGCTATTGTGATACTCAAGTTTTGAGGGACTATTTGCAAATGCGAAGGCTGGATCGCATTAGCGACACTTGTTGCCATCACATTGCGACCAAATTATCTCAATTACGATCCTAGCTCATCCTAGCATACTTTGCAAATGCGAACAGTGGGTTAGCAAATGCAAAACCCAGAAGGCTTGGCTCAACTTTGCAAATGCAAACTCAGACCACATAATTGCGAGATCTGAGGCATGTGCAGAAACCAACAGCTCTTTTGATTGCAACCACACTCCGCTTAGCGTCTGTAACTCACTCGAGCCCTCGGGGATCCAAACCAAACATCTATACAAGTCTAAAACATCATACAAACTCAGTCGCGCAGTCAAATCACAAAAGTGACATTTAAAAAATACGAGTTGGACTCTAAAATAAATGATTTTCAAAGAGATTTTCAAGAACTTCTAAAATTACAACTACGCATCCGATTCCTATCAATTCAATTTCGAATGACGCCCAATTCTTTAGAAAAGTTCTAAACGCCATAACGAACCTATTCGAAGTCCCAAAATAAATTTCCGAGCTCTATAGCTAAAAGCAACCTACGGCCAAGCATTTCAACTTAAAATTGTCAATTTTTGGCAAATCAATACAAACCAAACCTACCGACTTTAAAAATCAATTATGGGCATACACCCAAGTCTGAAATCACGATACAAAACTATCAGAGCCATAAAAATACAGTTCCATGGTCGTTTTCACAAAAGTCAAAGTTGGTTAACATTTTCAAATTAAAGCTTCTAAGCCTAGAATCAAGGGTCCAAATCAACCCGAAAGCCTCCCGGAATGAAACTAATCAACCTCGCAAGTCATAAAAGCATAAACTCACATATATGGAGAAATAAAAGGCATAATTGGGTGCAACATAAAACGGCCGATCGGGTCGTTATACTAGCTTGAATACTCATTTGGTTTGCTGCCCTAAAGGAGGTCAGTACAACCTCAATCCTACCTTTTTCTTGTTCTGCTGGAATTGTTGAGCCTGATTTGTTCTATTATATTTTACTAAGTAATGATAGCGATAATATGCTATGGTTGATTGTTTCTTTCATACGTTTGGTAATGTCATATGGTTGATAAATTGATCTTGAGATCATGAGTTTCCTTAAATTGTTGAAACAGAACCTTGTGTTGATCTTTATAAGCATCTCATGATTCATATCTACTTTTAACTTTGAAAACAACTAAATAACTTCTTAAATGTTCCTAATATATAGTTTCATATCTCTTTGAATGTTCTATTAGTACTAGTGTGATTGTTAATCTGCCTTGAGCGTCATTTTTCACTTCATAATGGTTCACTCAATAACCAAGACTTAATAAAGTATGAACCTATTTAGGGGTGAAAACCAGATTGTAATCTTAGTTAGATACACTAGCTCATCGCCTTTAAACTAGTCTCTGTGGTTCTGTTGATTTTAGAAGCTTATTAATCACCTGACTGAACTCATGACTGCTTACGCAAGCATGGCCTAAGCTAGCTGGATCTTTGTGTCACTTTTATGTATATTCTGAGGTCATTGATATGTACCTCCTAATTGAAGTTATTGCTTTGTATCTCTAACTGAAGTTGTTAACATGTATCTATATCAACAATCTTTAGAAAGTATCAGTTGTAGTGGTAAACCTGTAATGCTGTTAATTACTCTTATGAAGCTTTAACTGCAGTTGTTAATCTACACTCTCTTAATACTCCTTAGAAATTTAACTAAAACGGTTAGTCTATATCTTTGTTAATACTCTTTAGGAGTTTCAATTGGAATTGCTAACTTGTATGTATGCTACAAGTTAAGACTTAGTCATAACCAATCTTCGATTAATCTAATTAATAGTTGTTAAAAACAAGTGTATCTGTGCCGATGGACTTTATATATGCATTTACTTTACTCTTAAAACATGTGATCTCAGATGTTTGGTTCCATAACAGTAATTTGATATGACTTTGTCTCTATGTATGCTTGAAGCTGATTTCTTTTGAGCCTACCTAACATGTCATGTTATTCATAGGGGATCATACACTTAGCTTTGAAAAATGTGGTTACGACAATATGAATAGGCTGTCTTGCCATCCTATAGTATTCTGCATTAACTATTACAGAAAATGTATATATACTTATGTGGTATGGTATCGCAGTGGTATTGAGATTTACATTGAAGTGCCTCATTTGCGCTTAAACTTGTAGCTAAGAATGAATGTGAGATGTTAGGGGTATTTGGGAATAGAGTTTAGTTCCTATTTGGGTTACTCTCCCTCACACAAGCACAATTCTTGGCCTTGAGACCCTTGAGAACTTTGAAGTGTCAAGGATCCAAAGAGTGTCTTGGCCTTAAATGGAATTCTACCTTAACCTCTAATATATTGAAATTTATTAATCCCTTTAGGTTTAGTGTTTAATGACAATGAAAGGTTTTCAATATGAATAAATTTTCCGCATGTGACCCCACATTTGTATAATCTTCATAATATAAATTACTATTGATTGTTATAATTTGATTAGGCACTTTGCCAATTTATTTCATGTATGATTAAATGCATCAAGTAGCATATCTAATGACTTTCTTTCTTTCTTTCTTTCTTTTTGAACGTGTATTACCACTGGGCCTGTCGAGTTCTCTATGAACTCAGACCCAAATCATGTATCTGCACATTTGGAAGTTTAAAGTCCACTACTGTCCATACCTGCTATTTGCTGGGCCTACCTCTTTTCAGGCTCAAATGAGAGTCCTTCCTTTCTCTTTACTACTTCATTACATTTTTTTGCTATCCTTATTTCTCATATGTATATGACACTTATCATATCTGATTAAATGCTTTATGTTATCTCTTTGAATCATGTAGACAAACTAGGAAAGCCCTAAAAAACATAGGGTTAAAAGAAGTGTTAGGCTTAGTAATAGATAGTTTTAATTCGTTAGTTACACACTGTTTTTACTATTGATCTCTAGGAACGGTTTTATGGAGTCTTTTGGAATCAAAACAGCTTTAGCAAGGAACAATCTTCTCTTTCAAAAAACAGACACAGAATCCGAATTAGTTTAAAATTTAGCTTTTCTACAAAACATAATTAAACAAGTGATGCCCCCAACCACATGCTTTTAACAATTTCTTCAAAGCCTAGGAATTGATATTTGAAAAACTAAAGGTATATCTTACACCCATTTCTTTGCAATACATTTACACACAAATAGCCATATTCGTTCAAAATTCATAGTGTTTACAACTTAACCCGATCTTTATGTTTTAAAACATTATATGCAACATCTCCAACCTTTTCGATCATACGTACATACAAGCATTATCTTCAAAACTTTCCTAAACCTATACCCTTTAAAAATTGTACATCCTCTTTTCAAAATGTTAAGTTCTAAAATAGATATATGGCATGCCACATGGCATGCCACACCTTTAACACTAGTTAAACAAAGTATAGACAACTAATCCTTTAAACCTAGCCTAAGTCCAATGGAGCCACCTCAGGTAGATCTTAAGGGGTGCCTAATACCTTTCCCTTAGAAGAACAAGAGCCCTTACCCAAAATCTCACAGGTTAGTTGACTAATGAAAGAATGATTTTAGTAACTAAATAGGTACCCTAGTATATCTTTAATTATTAGATGACGACTTTCTTTTACCATCAACATGGAAACCACAAGTTGAATCTTGTTTTGACTCGTGCAAAAAAGGGTGCAACAAATGTGACCCTTGCAAAAGCAACCTCAGGCTCGCAAATGCAAACCACTCCTGACCAAGCCATGTCGTAATTATGAACAGATAGTTTGCGATTGGGAAGTCCAATCTGACAACTAACATCTCAAAGGCGATGAAATACCTCGCAAAGTTTGAGGGTCCCCCATAACAACCTTTAGTGGCAATTGTGGCCACATACTGGAAAATACGATGGGCGCATTTGCGACACCCTTAACGAAAATGGGATGAACCAAAACCAACACAACTCAACAATCACCCAAAATGGTCTGAAACCACTGTGAAACATACCCGAGCCTCTCGGAACCCCATACAATCATACAAATAAGTTTAAATACATTATCAAAACTTATCTAAGGGCTGGAAACGCTATAAATAACATCAAAACTAAGAATCAAAGATCAAAATCATTCATTTAACTTTCATACATTCCAACTTCACCAAACGCGTTCGAACAATACTTAGACATTCTGGGTCACAACCAAACTTTACATACAAGCTCTAATTAACTAAATGAACCTATCCAAGGTCTCAAAACCACAATAGGAGTCTGATAACACTGAAGTCAACTTTCGGTCAAACTTATGAACTTTCCAATTCTTCAAATTCCTAACTTTCAACAAATAGAGCCAAAACCTTCTAGGAACATCCAAATCCAAATGAGAACATATACCCATGTCCAAAATCACCATACAAAACTTTTAATGATCAAATCCTGATTACGGAGTCATTTACTCTAAGTCAAACCTTGGTCAACTCTTCCAACTTAAAGCTTCCATATTAAGAATTAACCTTCCAAATAAATCTGAATCTCAAAAATCAAAATCAACCATGCACGCAAGTTATAATACATCGTATGAAGCTGCTCAACCGTTGAATGGAAATGATAAATCTCAAAACAAGCGGTCGGGTTGTTACATTTTCTCCCACTTAAACATATGTGCGTCCTCGAACGTGCCAAGAGTCGTTCTAAAGCCATCAAATCACTCTATAAGCTCCCCCTACACACACTCATGAGTGATCTCATGCCACCTCAATTCATATAAGTCCCTTAACACAATCCGACTGAGATCCTCCCTTATTCCTTAGCTTGCAATCCTTAGAACTTAGCTCCAATATCCAGAACTTCCTACGAGAACTGATTCTCGTATATACACACTATATCAATCTCAACACGTTGCATCTAGATATAAATACACTTTAAAGATGTAACCACGCGATGTAACACAAAACTTATATTCTCATAACAATAATTATTTACCGCAATAGCTACTCATTACCAAATCCGGTACCAGTAATATATCTCACACCAAGTACATCCTTATTCCAAACATTCACACCACTGCTAATGATGAAATAAATATGTAAACTCATAAACACCCACCAGATCAACAAGTCGTGGATTCCCCTCGCTCCACATTTACTATTGTTGAATTCTGAGATGACTAATAACATTCTTCATTCAAACATACCTTATCCCAAATATGAAAGCTGTAATTCCAGATCTAATAACCTTGTTTCATCCAGTACAAGTTGCTTGGCTTCAAGCCACACTAGATGCCACTTAAATCCATATACAACGCAATCCATGCACCAAACTAGCAACATCGAATGTGTTCAACAATTGAAAGAGAACCAATTAAGAGAATTATCTAACATATGTTCAACATATTTAACCACAAAAGCACAAATCTAAATCCATCCTACAAGGTAGAAATAGAACACAATATAGCATAAGGAATCACATCAAATCATAACTTTATTATGGCGTACAACCCTACCTAAACATATCAATTCACAAGAAAATACTCATCGAGCCATAATTCTTATACTCACCGAATACAGGTGTACCAACATCAAGCACGTAAATTGCATACACATAACCATGTGGGGGATGGATAGCATAATACGCTACGAAAAATGTAAGTACAATTACGGTGTGATAAGCAAATAAACATCTCATGAGCCATCTCGCTCATATATAGTCACAAGGCCTAAAATAGGATTATATCAAGCGTGAAAATAATCAAGTAATCTCACAACCCATAGAATAATAGAGAAACATATGGAATAGACCAAGGCATGAATAACATCAATTCTGCCTCATAATACACCCATAGTAAATGCTGCGAGAGTAATCAAACCTGATTCAATGTGGCCTTCCAAAAGACCACATTGATCCTATATATGACACACACAATCATCTTTCAATTATGTGATGACCCAAGGGGTCATTTTATGAACTAAGACTCCGTTCTAGGCTTGAATTGGCGGAAGTTAGAAATCTAGCGATTTTGGTCGATCGTAAAAAATTAGGTATCGGGGTCAGAATGGAATTCTGGAAGTTGGAGTAGGTTCGTAGTTTTATTTTTGATGTGTGTGCAAAATTTGAGGTCATGCGGACGTGGTTTGGCAGGTTTCGACGTCGTTAGCGAATTTTGGAAGTTTAGAAGTTCTTAGGCTTGAATTCGAGATTGCTTTGGTGTTTTGGTGTTGTCTTGAATGTTCTGGAGGTTCGACTAAGTTCGGGTAGTGATATATGAATTGTTTGAATTATGGGTTGAGGTCTCGAGGGTATCGAGTGGATTTCAGATATGTTTGGGTTGTGTTGTGCTCGTTGTTCTTATGTTTCGACGTCATTTCGTCAAGCATAAATGATATCATATTGAACAAATAAGCTTTGGTTTCTATTTTGATTGAAGTATTAGACTCGTATCATCATTACGGATCCGTAACAAAAAGAATCATCGAATTTGGACATCGTATGAGGATTTTATAGTCATTTTACTAAGGTTGCCAGATTCTTCAGATTAATTATGAAATTGCCACTGACGATGTATTTAAAAATCGGCACTATTTACAAATATTAAAACCTACATATATCCTTCATTATAAGGTCAAATTGAGTGATTCAAAAGCCTAAATTGACTATAACTTAACAAGGAATCTATTGGAGGCATAAACAGCGAGTTTCAGGATCGTTTGACAGGAGAAACAAGGCAGAATAGCTGGCAGAAAAATATATACAACAAGGGTTTGTTCATTCGGTCATATTTTGAGTTGGGGAGCTCAAATTTGAGCAATTTTGGAGGCGATTTTCACCATATTGATTCGAGTAAGTGTTCTTTACTCATTTTTGGTTATGTTTCATGAATCCATCTTTATTTTTGGGATTTGATTGATGATTTTAAAGTGAAATTGAGGGAGTTAGGGCTTGAGTTTTGAAAAGTTTTAGGTAGGTATTTTAGGGACCAAATAGAGTCCTATTTTGATAAATTTTATATGGTTGGACTCGATAGAGGACGGGGGTTTTGAATCTACCATTTTTGATTGATTTCGAGATGTGGGTCCGGGGGTCAGATTTTGGCCGATTTCATATTTTTGGCATATTTTGTAGTTTTTATTGTAGAATTAGAGTTGTTAGCCTACGTTGATGGAAATAATACGATTATGATTAGATTCGAGCGGGTTAGAGTAAGGTTCTAAAGGAAAAGCTGTAATTGAGTAGTGAATGGCCTGCGAATTTGAAGTAAGTGTTTGGTTTAACCTTGACTTGAGGAAATAGGAATCCCCAACTTAATTGCTATGTGAATTGCATGTATGTAGTGTATAGGTGAGGTGACGAGTATCTATGCACCACCAAATTGTCTGTTAAGCATGATTCCTTCCCCGTTTCCCATTTATTTGATTCATGACTTAATTGTTTTATGCTCATTGATGTTTCTATGACTACTTGGCCTGATTAACTTGTTGTTAAGTCTTGTTTCCATTATTTCTGAAAGTGTTGGTTGTTTCCTTGGTTTCTTTGTGGTACATAAAGTTTGAGCAGGTTGAAATTGTTTTTACGAGATATATACATTCCTGTTGGTTTCATTTTGAGATGATATTGATGAAGTTTATGAGAAAATACAGTTTCTTGTTTGTAATTGTTGAGGTAAAAATATTGTGAAAGGCTTGGCCTGAATTGTGAAATTCTTTATAAATAAAGTGATATGATATGTCTGGTGCGAGCAGGTTGCACGACGCAACAAGGAGTAATATGGGAGGACAGGTGGGATCGGTTTGCACGCCGCAACAAGAGAAATAAGGGTGATATATATATAGAGAGAAGCAATAAGGGCGGACAGGTGGGAGCTGGTTGCACGCCGCAACAAGGAGCAATAAGGGAGGACACTTATATTCTAATGATTTTTTCAAAAAACAAAGATTTGAAAGCTTACTTACTTTGCATTTTTTCACATTTTGCACTACTCTTATTTTAAAGTCAAAGTTTGGAAATTTGGAAACTTACGTGAGAATTGGTTATAACTGAGACCTGGAAAAGGTGACTGAGTTATTTTAATTGTTGCTACATTTATTATTTATTTGTTTTAGGTTTGTTTCGTGCTTTATTTTATATTGTTCACAGGTTATATCGTTAATGCCCCGCTGTATCCTCGTCACTACTTCGTCGAGGTTAGGCTCGGCACTTACTCAGTACATGGGGTTGGTTGTACTGATACTACATTCTTCACTCTTTTGTGTTGATCCAGGTTTCATCCAGCATTAGAGACTTTAGTAGCGGTCATTCATCATTTGGAGACACGAGGTATATTTGCCGGCGTCCGGCTAATTTCCTGGAGTCTTCTCTTAGTTTTATAGAGACTTTTTTATTTTACTCAAAACAGATATATTATTTTTTTCCGCCCATTATTTGTAGTGTTCTTAGATGTTCGTGAATTGTGACACCAGACCCTGGGGTAGTCTTAGAGTTTATATATATATACATATATATATATATATATATATATATATATATATATATATATATATATATATATATATATATATATATATGTACTTCGTAGCTCAGTTTATTTATTTGTTTATCATTTTACTTATGAAGTTAGTCGCTGGAAATCACTAGATCTAATTTACTTTAAGTTTATTTTATTTTGTCTAAGTAAATAATCAAAGGAAGATAGCTAATCGATTTCTAACATTGTCTTGCCTAGAAAGTGTGGTATTAGGCTCCATCACGATCCCTAAGGTTGGGAATTTGGGCCGTGAAAAGTTGGTATCAAAGCACTAGGTTGCTTAGGTCTCACAATTCACGAACAAGCTTAATAGAGCTTGAAGGATCCGTACAGAGACGTATGTACTTATCTCTCAGAGGCTATCGAGTTAGGAAACAACTCCATGTTATTTCTATTCTATCGTGCGATCCTTGTTATCTCAAATACTGATTGAATTCTTCTATTCTCTCGCAGATGGCGAGAACATGTGCTTCCTCTTCAGCTGACCAACATTCGGGTCCTCCAGCAGCAACAACTCCTACTAGGGGCAGAGGCCGAGGCCGCTCCATAGGGAGAGGCAGGGGCAGGACTCAGCCCATTGCTCAGACAACAGCCCCAGTTGTGGAACTGTAGATAGAGATTAATGAGGGGGTTCCAGCTTAGACCATTCCTGCGGGACCAACTCAGGTCCTAGAGGGGTTTATTGCTACCCCGGTACTTCAGGACGCTTTGGTCCGTTTAGTGGGCATTATTGAAAGTGTAGCCCAGACTGGCACATTCCCTATTGCAGCAGCCGTATCTCAGGCTGGAGGAGGGGTCCAAACCCCTCCTACCCATACTGCGGTTCAGACTACTCCTCAAGTTCAGACCCCAGCAGCCAATCCAGTTGGGGTAATTCAACCGGTCGCAGTCGTGCTGCCCGTTGATGGGGCAGCTATGTCTACCAATGCTTTGTCGAGATTGTACATGTTCATTAAGCTATTTCATGTTCATTTAAATGGTGATACTTCAAAGGATCCTCAGGAATATCTGGATAGTTGTCATGAGGTATTGCGTAATATGGGTATTTTGGAGACCAATGTGGTCGATTTCGCTGCTTTTCAGATGACTGGTTCCACCAAGAAATGGTGGAGGGATTATTTGTTGACTAAACCAGTTGGGTCGCCTGCCTTGACTTGGGATCAGTTTTATCACCTCTTTTTGGAGAAGTTATTGCCTGTTACTACTCGATAGGAGAAGCATCGTCAGTTTGAGCGACTTCAACAGGGCAGCATGCTTGTGACCCAGTATGAGAATCATTTTATGGAGTTTGCTAGACATGCTATTCTTTTGTTGCCCATAGAGAGAGAGGGTAAAACGTTTTATTGAGGGCCTTTCAGCCCATCAGGTTGCAGATGGACAAGGAGACATGGACCAAGATTTCTTTTCGGGATGCAGCTAATGCGGCTAGGAGAGTTGAGTCGGTTCCCGGGATGGGAGGTTAGGGGTCTGACAAAAAACCTTGCCATTTCGGTGGTTTCAGTGGTGCATCATCTGGAGGTGGCACTTCATTTAGTAGAGGCCAGTCTTCCAGGCCATTTCATTCAGCACTACAAGCTTCACATGGTACTTCGGGTAGTCGCGGTTCTTATTAGCCTCCTTTCGCTCAGCCAGTTTACAGTGCTCCTCAACTCCTATCAGAGCACCTCCTCTACAGAGTTATTATCATGGTCAGCCGGCTCATTAGAGTCAGCCTTCATATCAGGAGGTATGTTTTGAGTGTGGTGAATATGGGCATATTCGGAGAGCTTTTCCACAATTTCTAGGTAATCAGCATTAGTACCAGGGTTCTCGTGCCATAGTTCCGGCACCAGCTGCAGCACCACCTGCCAAGCCAGTAAGGTGTAGGGTCAGGTAGCCATAGGCAAGGGTCATGTTGTTATAGGTGGAGGTCAGGTCGTTAGAGGTGGAGGCGAACCCGCTAGAGGTGGAGGTTCGCCTATCAGAGGTCCTCTTAGAAACGTAGTTCAGGGTGGCGGGGCCCAGCCCCGATTATATGCATTTTCAGCCAGGCCTGAGGCGGAGTCCTCCGACGCTGTTATTTCAGGTATCATCTCAATTTGTGATAGCGCTACGTCAGTTTTGTTTGATCCGAGGTGTATTTATTCTTATGTTACATCCTATTTTGCCTCGTATTTGATTGTGCCCTGCGATTCCTTGAGTGTTCCTATTTATGTGTCTACACCGGTGGGGGATGTTATTGTGGTAGATCGTGTGTATCGTTCGTGCGTAATAGTCATTGAGGGTCTTGAAACTAGCGTGGATCTTTTTCTTCTAGGCATGTTCGATTTTGATGTTATATTGGGCATGGATTGGTTGTCTCCTTATCATGCCATCTTGGACTGTCACGCCAAGACAGTTACGTTAGCTTTGCCGTGGTTGCCTTGATTAGAATGGAAATGGACTCCTAGTCATCCTCCCAGCCGAGTGATTTCTTATTCCAAGGCTCGTCGCATGGTTGAAAAGGGGTGTTTCGCTTATGTAGCTCATATTGGTGACTCTGAGGCTGAGGTTCCTTCTATAGATTTAGTTCCTATTGTTCATGAGTTTCTCGAGGTATTTCCTTCAGACCTGTCGGGATGCCATCCGATAGTGATATTGATTTTTGTATTGATGTGGCTCCGGGCACTCAACCCATTTCCATTCCTCCATACCGGATGGCCCCACCAGAATTGAAAGAGTTGAAAGAACAGTTGCAAGACTTGCTAGATAAGGGTTTCATCAGACCTAGTGGATCGCCTTGGGGTGCACCGGTGTTGTTCGTGAAGAAGAAATATGGGTCGATGAGGATGTGTATAGATTACCCGCAGTTTAATAAAGTTAGTATCAAGAATAAATATCCATTGCCGAGAATTGATGATTTATTTGATCAGCTTCAGGGTGCCAGGGGTTTTCAAAAATTGATTTGAGATCGGGCTACCACCAATTGAAGATTAGTGCGTCGGATGTTCCTAACACAACCTTTCGGACGAGGTATGGGCATTATGAATTTTTGGTTATGTCTTTTGGGTTGACTAATGCTCTAGCAGCCTTTATGGACTTGATGAATAGGGTTTTCAAGCCTCATTTAGACTCTTTCGTAATCATGTTCATTAATGACATTCATATATACTCCTGCAGTTAGGAAGAGCATGAGCAGCACCTCCGTATAGAGCTCCAGACTTTGAGGGATAATCAGTTGTGTGCAAAGTTTTCAAAATACGAGTTCTGGTTGGATTCAGTAGCCTTCTTGGGTCATATCGTATCAGCTGAGGGTATTCAGGTTGATCCTAAGAAGATAGAGGCAGTCAAGAACTGGCTTCGACCCACTACAGCCACGGAGATCAGGAGCTTTTTGGGTTTGGCGGGTTACTACCATCATTTTGTGGAGGGGTTCTCATCCATCACAACCCCAATGACTAAATTGACTCAGAAAGGTGCCCCATTTAAGTGGTCACATGAGTGCAAGGCGAGCTTTCAGAAGCTCAAGGCAGCCTTGACTTTAGCACCGGTGTTGAAGTTACCATCAGGCGCAGGTTCCTTCACGGTATATTGTGATGCTTCCCGTGTTGGACTTGGAGCAATATTGATGCAGGATGGCATGGTGATTTCATATGCATCTCGGCAGCTGAAAGTCCATGAGAAGAATTATCCTGTTCATGACTTAGAGTTGGCAGCCATTGTTCATGCATTGAAGATTTGGAGGCACTATCTTTATGGCGTGCCATGTGAGGTTTTCACTGATCATCGCAGTCTCTAGTATTTGTTCAAGCAAAAGGATCTTAATTTGATGCAGCAAAGATGGTTAGAGTTATTAAAGGATTATGATGTTACCATACTGTATCATCCAGGGAAGGCCAACGTGGTGGCCGACACATTGAGTAGAAAAGCAGTGAGTATGGGCATCCTTACATATATTCCAGTCGGTGAGAGACCATTAACTTCATACATTCAAACTTTGGCTAATCAGTTCGTGAGGTTGGATATTTCGCCCATGAGTGTTCTAGCTTGTACAATTGCTCAGTCTTCTTTAATTGAGCGTATCAGAGTGGCAGGATTATGACCCGCGTTTGATGGTCCTTATGGATACAGTTCGGTACGGTGGTTCCATGCAGGTTATAGTTGGAGATGCAAGTGTTTTGAGGATACAAGGTCGTATATGTGTACCTAATGTTGATGGCCTTCGTGAGTTGATCCTTGAGGAAGCTCACAGTTCTAAGTATTCTTTTCACCCAGGTGCAGCCAAAATTACCAAGACTTGAAGCAGCATTATTGGTGGAGAAGGATGAAAAAGGATTGTTGCGTATGTGGCTCATTGCTTAAATTGTCAGCAGGTAAAATATGAGCATACGAGACCGGGTGGTTTGATTCAGCAGATAGAGATTCATGAGTAGAAGTGGGAGCGTATCACTATGGACTTCTTTGGACCCCACGGACTCAGAGGAAATTTGACGCAGTTTGGGTTATTGTGGATAGGCTGACTAAATCAGCACATTTCATTCCAGTGGCAAGTACTAAAATTTCGGAGAGGTTGGCAGAGATATATATTCGAGAGATTTTTTGTCTTCACAGTGTGCCCGTGTCTATCTTTCTAATCAAGGTACGCAATTTACTTCGCACTTTTGGAGGGCAGTTCTGCGTGAGTTGGGTACCCGAGTTGAGTTGAGTACAACATTTCATCCCCATACAGACGGGTAGTCCGAGTGTTCTATTCAGATTTTGGAGGATATGCTCCACGCTTGTGTTATTGACTTTGGAGGTTCTTGGGATCAGTTCTTGTTGTTAGCGGAGTTTTCTTATAATAATAGTTATCAATCGAGCATTCTGATGGCTCCTTATAAGGAATTATATGGTAGATGGTGTAGATCGCTAGTTGGATGGTTTGAGCCAGGAGAGGCTCGGTTATTGGGTACAAATTTAGTTCAGGAGGCCTTAGATAAGGTCAAGATCATTTAGGAGAGACTTCGTGCAACTCAGTCTAGGAAAAAGAGTAACGCCGATCGTAAGGTCGTGATGTAGCATTCATGGTTGGAGAGAGAATATTGTTTCGGGTATCATCCATGAAGGGTGTTATGAGGTTTGGGAAGAAGGGAAAGTTGAGCCCTAGGTGTATCCCTCCGTTTAATATTCTTGATAGGATGGGGGAGGTATCTTATAGACTTGCGTTGCCTCCAGGGTTATCCTCTGTTCATCCGGTATTCCATGTGACTATGCTCCGAAATATCACGGTGACTCGTTCCGGTGGCCATTTTAGACCGGCAGGTTCGTTAGTTGAGGTGTAACAGTTATCTTTCAGTTCGAGTGCAGTGGAGAGGCCAGCCCGTTGAGGCAGCTACTTGGGAGTCCGAGTGGACATGTAGAGTAAATATCCACACTTGTTTGGTAATTCAGGTAATCTTCTATGTCCGTTCGAGGACGAATGTTTGTTTTAGAGGTAGAGATTGTGATGACCTAAGGGGCCATTTTATGAACTAAGACTCCGTTCTAGGCTTGCATTGGCGAAATTAGAAATTTGGCGATTTTGGTCGATAGTGGAAAATTTGGTATCGGGGACGGAATGGAATTCCGGAAGTTGGATTAGGTTCGTAGTGTCATTTGTGATGTGTGTGCAAAATTTGAGGTCATTCGGACGTGGTTTGGTAGGTTTCTATGTCGTTAGCAAATTTTGGAAGTTTAGAAGTTCTTAGGCTTGAATTCGAGGTTGATTTGGTGTTGTCTTGAGTGTTCTGGAGGTTTGACTAAGTTCAGGTAGTGATATATGACTTGTTTGAATTATTGGTTGAAGTCTCGAGGGTCTGGAGTGAGTTTCGGGTAGGTTTGGATTGTGTTGTGCTCGTTTTTCTTATGTTTCGACGTCGTTTCTTCAAGCATAAATGATATCATATTGAACAAATAAGCTTTGGTTTCTGTTTTGATTGAAGTATTAGACCCGTATCGTCTTTAAAGACCCGTATAAAAAAGAATCATCGATTTGGACATCGTATGAGGATTTTATGGTCATTTTATTAAGGTTGCCATATTCTTCAGATTAATTACGAAATTGCCACTGACAGCGTATTTTAAAATCTGCACTATTTGTAAATATTAAAACCTACATATCTCCTTCATTATAAGGTCGATTTAAGTGATTCAAAAGCCTAACTTGACTATAATTTCACAAGGAATCCATTGGAGGAATAAAAGGCGAGTTTCAGGATCATTTGACATGAGAAACAAGGCAGAATAACTGGTAAAAAAATATATAAAATAAGGGTTTGTTCATTCGGTCATATTTTGAGTTGAGGAGCTCGAATTTGAGCGATTTTGGAGGCAATTTTCACCATAGGGATTGGGTAAGTGCTATTTACTTGTGTTTGGTTATGTTTCATGAATCCATCTTCATTTTTGGGATTTGATTGATGATTTTAGAGTGAAATTGAGGGAATTAGGGCTTGAGTTTTGGAAAGTTTTAGGTAGGTATTTGAGGGACCAAATGGAGTTCGATTTTGATAAATTTTATATGGTTAGACTCGGGAGAGGAAGAGTATTTTGATTATGCCATTTTGGCCGATTTCAGATTTTTGGCATATTTTGTAGTTTTTATTATAGAATTCGATTCTTTAGCCTACATTGAAGGTAATAATCTGATTATGATTAGATTCGAGCGGGTTAGAGAAAGATTCTAAAGGAAAAGTTATAGCTGAGCAGTGAGTGCCTGCAAATTAGATGTAAGTGATTGGTTTAACCTTGACTTGAGGGAATAGGAATCCCCAACTTAATTGCTATGTGTGTGGTGTATAGGTGAGGTAACGAGTATCTATGCACCAGCAAATTGTCTGTTAAGCATGATCCCTTCCCCGTTTCCCATTTATTTGATTTGTGGCTTAATTGTTTTATGATCATTGATGTTTCTATGACTACTCTGTCTGGTTAACTTGTTGTTAAGTCTTGTTTCCATTATCTCTAAAAGTGTTGGTTTTTTCCTTGGTTTCTTTGTGGTACATAAAGATTGAGCAGGTTGACATTGTTTTTACGAGATATATACATTCCTGTTGGTTTCATTTTGAGATGATATTGATGAAGTTTATGAGACAATACAGTTTCTTATTTATAAATAAAGTGATATGATATGTCTGGTGGGAGCGGGTTGCATGCCGCAATAAGGAGTAATAAGGGTGGAAAGGTGGGATCGGGTTGCACGCCGCAACATGAGCAATAAGGGTGATATATATATATATATATATATATATATATATATATATATAAGGAGGAGCAATAAGGGTGGACATGTGGGAGCGGGTTGCACGTCGCAACAAGGAGAAATAAGGGAGGACACTTACATTCTAATTATTTTTTCAAAAACAAAGATTTGAAAGTTTAATGTTTTACTCTGTATTTGTTTTCACATTTTGCACTACTCTTGTTTTAAAGTCAAAGTTTGGAAATTTGGAAACTTACGTGAGAATTGATTATAGTTGAGACCTAGAAAAGGTGACTGCGTTATTTTAATTATTGCTACACTTATTAATTGTTTGTTTTAGATTTCCTTCTTGCTTTATTTTATATTGTTCACAGGTTATATCGTTAATTCCCCGCCGTAGCCTCGTCACTACTTCGTTGAGGTTAGGCTCACACTTACTCAGTACATGGGGTCGGTTGTACTAATACTACACTCTACACTCTTTTGTGCAGATCCAGGTACCGTCCAGCGTTAAAGACTTTAGTAGCGGTCCTTTATCATTTGGAGACACGAGGTATATCAGTCGGCGTCCACAGATTCGTGGAGTCTTCTCTTAGTTTTATAGAGACTGTTTTATTTTACTCAAAATAAATATATTATTTCTTTCAGCCCATTTTTGTAGTATTTTTAGAAGTTCATGAATTGTGACATTAGACCCTAGGGTAGTATTAGCGTTATATATATATATATATATATATATATATATATATATATATATACACACTTAGTTCGTGGCTCGGTTTATTTATTTGTTTATCATTTTATTTATGAAGTTAGTCGTTGGAAATTATTAGATCTAATTTACATTAAATTTGTTTTATTGTGTTTAAGTAAATAATCAAAGGAAGATAGCTAATCAAATTCTAACATTGGCTTGCCTAGAAAGTGTGCTGTTAGTCACCATCACGATCTCTAAGGTTGGGAATTTAGGTCGTGACAAATTCTAAACACACTTCCGCAGTTCGCAACCAGAGGGATAGTCCGCCTCTCAGAAGTATGGTCTCCAAGCTGCGAGGAGGGTACTAGAATCTTCATACCTGATCTCTAACTCTCCCACTTAAATGAATGACACGTCATGCATACACAATAACCTCATGGGAGATACTCCCATAACCTTTCACGCTAAGTAGCAAACTTTAATATCAATGATTACCGATTATGTGATTTTTGTAGTACAATTTAAGCATCCGCAAATCAGTACACAATGCGTCTTTTGCAACACACACTCTCCTTAGACAATACAAGATGGTGCTGGCTATATATTAAATATCTGAAATCTCTCATGCAGTCTAGAGCTCATGATACTCCATTCAAATTTTAACCGCAACCTAGTCTATTCAATCCCAATTCACAGAGCTCACCATATCTATCATGCTATTATGCAAAAATATGAGAATCCTATTATCACCTCTGAATTTAGAATAGGATAAACACTCCATCAACCAAGAACCTTCCACTTAACTCTATCCAAGAGAACATCATATAACACATCAAACCTTCTATACCCTTAGAAGACGTCAACCTCGAGTAGTGGTAAAAAATCACCATGAAACACTCAGTCTAATGAATCCTTTGTCAAGAAAATCCTACAATCGATCATTCAATTCCTTCAACTCTGTTGAAGCCATTTGGTATAATGGAATAGAAATAGGCTCAGTGTCCAAATCTAACCAATGCAAATGCCAATATCCCTATTGGGTGGCACGACCGGTAAGTTTGCAGGAAATAACTCAGGAAACTCCATCACAACCGTTACCGAGTTCATAGGAGGAACCTCTGCACTAGAATCCCGAATGTAAGAAAAAATATGCTAGACACCCCTTCTAAACTATACTCCGCGCCTTAAATAATGAAACCAGCTTGCTAATGAACTGACCGAGGGTCCCTCGCTACTCTAACCTAGGAAACCCTGGCATCGCTAAAGTCACTGTCTTAGCATAACCATCCATGATAGCGTAATATGGGGCCAACCAATCCATACAAAGAATGACCTAAAAAATCTGCCATATCAAACAACAAAAGATCAACAATAGTGTCAAAATTATTGATAGTAACAACACAAGACCAGTATACCCGATCAACTACTATGGAATCTCCAACAATTATTGACATAAAAATGGGAATATCAAGATAATAACAAGGCATACTCAAGTGCAATGTGAAATATGAAGACATATAAGAATATGTCAAACTCGGACTAAACAACACAGAAGCATCTCTGTGACATACTGAGATAATACCTGTAATAGCTGCATCGGACGACTCTACCTCATGCCTACCTTAAAATGCATAATAACGAGATTGGGCCCCGATAAATTGTTCTCCACCTCTAGGGAGACCACTCACTAATTGGCCTCCACCTCTAATTGACAAGCTTCTACCTCTGGCTACCTGACCCCCGCCTCTAACTTGTAGAGTAGGTGGTTAGGAAACCAGTGGCGAAATCATAGCACGAGTACCCTACTAGGGCATACTGGTCTACTAGAATTGAGGCTTTCCTTGACGACCCAAATAAGTACTGTAGAAGCTCTGAATTAGTGGTGCATTAATGGGAACTGAAGGTGAACTGAACGGTATTTTTTCGGAACGAGGTCCATAAGCATTACGACTTACTGATGTACCTTATGTGATATGTTGCGGTGACCATATCGGCTTGATATAATGTCCTCTACCAAAGGTACCCCTGCTTCTGTACGAGGTACAATTTAATCCCCCAAAATGACCAGGCCCCTTATTGGAGGTTTTCTCTTTCGTCTGTCCTCTAATGCGCTCAATCCTCTTGGCGATCTCCAATACCTAAGTAAAAGAAGTCTCGGTCTCGGCCGCTTTAGTCATCTGATGTGTGATGCCATATGTAAGACCCTCTATGAACCTCCACACCTTCTCCCTCTCGATAGGGATTAGGATATCTGCATGGTGAGACATATCAAAAAATCTACTCTCATACTGAGAAACAATCATGCTACCTTGCTGAAGGCACTCGAATTGGATGCACGGCTCATCTCTCTAAGTGAGCGGAATAAACGTTTCCAAAAATAACTGCGAAAAAGGAGCCAATGTTAGAGGAGGTGACCCTACTGGCCTGCCTAGCTCATAAACCTGCTACTACCTTTTGGCTAACCTATGCATTTGAAAGGCGGTGAAATCTACTCCATTAGACTCAACGTGTCCTAGGTTGCACAATTTTTCATGGAAATGGTTCAAGAAAACTAGTTTATCCTCTGAAAGTGCATCTCTAAAGTAAGAGAAACAATTTTCTGAATCTTTCCAACCTCTTCAGCTAACATCGCAGCCTGTCCCGGTCTGCGTAGTAACAAAACGCCAAACTACCCAATTGGAAGAAGTTCCGGAGTCTAATAACCATAGGCAATTTGCACTGGGGTATGGGTAGCGAGAGTGTGAACTCCTCCCCTTTCCTAAGAAGTGGCTAGTGAGATAGGGAACACACCAGCGTGAGCTATACTCTCGCTAAAGCCAAATATACGGACTAGGGAATCCTAAAGCACTGGGGTAGCAATGAACCCCTTTGGAACTTGATCCAGTCCTTCTGGCTCAATCTGATCTAGAATATCACCATCCTGAGCTATCTGGGGCTCAACTACGGGTGCCGTTGCGTCTGCTCTAAGTTATGTTTTGCCTTTGCCCTTGCCCCAACCCCTAAACCTGGTAGTGGCTGCAATCTCGGGCTCCGGCTCTTGATAAGCTACGGACCAAGCACATGTCTTCACTCTATATGATAGAATAATGGAAAAAGATTCAAGAAAACTAAGTTTCCTAAAGTCTTATAGCCTCTAGAAGATAATTATAGACGTCTCTATACCGATTCTCAAGACTCTACCAAGCTTGCTCATGATCCGTGAAACCTATGCATCCTACGGCTCTGATACCATCTTATCATGACCCAGAATCCCAACCATAAGGTTGTGATACCTCCTGGCACCGCTTGCTAGGCAAGAAAATATTAGCCACAAAAAAATAGTTTAATAGTTACAAACAACAAATGTTGTCTAAAACTATTATAAGAAGAGCTTAAGTACAGTATGCGTACGACCGACCCTATGTACTCAGTAAGTATCGAGCCTAACATTGATAAGGTAGCGACGAGGATATGACTAGATACTCACATGTAAACTTGTACGAGTAATAAGCAAGAAAATAATGGCAATATAGAGAAACAAGTAAAATATAATTAACAAAATGAAAGAATAGATAACAAAGATCCTCAGAATATCATCACATCGAAACCTCATAACACAGTACTTTAGCGGAGCACAACAACCAAGAATAATTGCAAGACATCCTTTATGTTACAACGTGCAACCCGATCTCAATAATAATAATAAATATTATTGCGGCGTGCAATACGATCCCAATATATTAGTTTATTTGATAATGCACACTAACAACCAACCACGGAAAATCTCACCGTATGATTTTAAAGAGAGATAAAATGCATAGCTTACCAAGAAAGTACAAGCACGAACAAAGATCAAACTGTCAAATATCCAAAAACTAGCCTCATAATATATTTTAACCAAACTTCAACAAGTCGATACACGAGAACATTTTAAGGTTACACAATTTAACATGACACATTAGAGAAAAATAAGGAATAGGTAAAGACAATAAGGCACGTAAGGACATGGAGAAGGTAAAAGCATCTATGTAATAATAAACAATCGGATTTAAAACATTAAGGCATACATTGAGTCAAAGCAAAAAAGCAAGTGGAAGAATATAATAAATAAAGGCAGGTAACAAATGAAGGCATATATGTGTCAAGAAAAACATGTATCAAGTAAGGGCACATAATAAGGAAAGCAAAAAAAAAAAAAAAAAGGAAATTGTATAATTTAAGACATGAAGTAAGCTAGAACACCCCGCATGCTTAAACCCTTAACAACACATACACGCTCATGGTATAACTCTTGTTGGCAATAGTGACGTTCACAAAGCGAACCATTTCCTGAGCCTCCTGATATCGCAAACACGACAATATCTTTACAATTGCAAAGGCTAGAACCCTCGCAAATGCGAACAAAACTTCACAAAAGTGAAGCTGGACCTACTCCCACCAGAGTCGCAAATGCGATAAGAAACTCGAAAATGCGAACAAAGCTTCGCAAATGCGAAGCTAGCCAATACCTCCCCATTATTGCAAATACGAGGCTCACATTTGCAAACAGACCATCCCAAATGCAAGATCTGCAGCACAACAATCCAAGTTCCAATAACTCAGTCTGAAACTCATCCGAAAGTCACTTGAGCCCCTCGGACTCCAATCCAAACATCTAAACAAGTACAATAACATCATATGAACTTGCTCATAAGCTCAAATCATCAAAATAACATCTGAAATCAAGAATCAAGTATCAAAACTCAAAGTTTTCATAGTGCACACTTCAAAGTTCATAGTGCACACTTCAAAATTCAAACTTTTAACATTAAGCGCCAGGCCTTGGGTCACATGGGATCCTAACCAAACATGTGTACTTGTCCAAAATCATCATACGAACCTACCTAAAGTGTCAAAATACTGATCCGAGCTCATTACCCACAATGTTGACCATGGTCAACTCTAGCCATTTTCAAGTCCAAAAACTATGTTTTCTTTACAAATTCACATTTAAATTTTAAGAAATCAAATCAACATGGACTACACATGCAAGTCATGAATCGTCAATTAGAGCTATGAAAGGTCTGTAATAATAAAGTGGAAAACTAGTACTCAAAACAATCTATCGGGTCGATAAAGAAGCACGAAGTTTATCATCATAAAAAAAGGAAAATATTATTGAGTTAAGCATTATAGGTTTTGATAATTTGACAAAAAACACATGCATGAACCAGATTCATAGATATTGTACGCAAATCATAGTTAGGATCAAGAAAAAGGCATGTACGTGCAAGGAATAAATATAGAGGGTTTATTTATGATAAACCTGAACGGCAAGAATGTATATGTGATAAGGAATAGGAATCCTTACTTGAAGATAACTTAATCTAACAGAAAAATTATTTTCTTTCATTTCAAGAAAATCGGGATTTTCTTTTCATAATATAGAAAAAAATTTCTTTCATTTCAATAGAATGAGTACTTTATTTTCCTGTTGTAGAGAGAATACTTTATTTTCTTTTACAAAAAAAGAGCATTTTCTTTTTAGTTATGGAGCTCAAATTTCAACGTTGTTCCTATGTGAAAAAGTAAAGCAACACATTAGTTCCTCTAGCTTTCTGTGAGTTTACAAAAATAAATAAATTCTTGAAGAAAATAGAGTCCTGAAAATGCGGGTANACACGAGGATTGAGGGAAAGGGAGGGGGGGGGGGGTAAGGAGAGCATCATAAAAATTATTTTCCAAAAAAGTATTTTCTACTTTCAAACCAAACACTAGAAACAAATTTCTTATTCACCAACAAGAAAGAAAAAATAAGTGGTAAAACCACTCATTTTCCAAGAAAATATATATTTCTTAAAAAAATATTTCCATAGAAAACATTTCCCTTCACACTAAACACACCCTGAATACTGATGCTTCATGTCTAAGAGTAGCTTAGAGGGGAATTTTACTAGAGAATTCTTCTTTTAGGTTCAGGGTTTTATAATGACCTGGCCGGTCGTTTCGAGAGTTATAACCCCATTTCCCTATTTTCTGCATCTTTTGTGTTTCACAACTGTTATATGTCTTATCGGGTTGGTTAGTTTGGGTCCAGAGTAGTTTCGGAGTGAATTGAGACATTTAGTCTCTTAATTGGAAGCTTAAGATTGAAAACGTCGACTCATGTGTAAACGACCCCAGATTTGAATTTTGATGGTTCCTTTAGATCCATTAGGTGATTTTGGACTTAGGAGTGCACCCGAAAGTTGATATGGAGGTCTATAGTAGAATTAGTCTTGAATTGGTGAAAGTTGGAAATCTGGTGATTTTGGCCGGCAGTAAAAACTTTGATATCAGGGTCGGATTGGATTTACGAAAGTTAGAGTAGGTTCGTGGTGTCATTATTGACTTGTGTGCAAAATTTTAGTTCAATCGGAGGGCGTGGTTTGGTAGGTTTCGGCATCGTTTGTAGAATTTGGAAGATTAGAAGTTAATTAGGCTTGAATCAGAGTGTAATCCATATTTTTGACGTTGTTTGAGGTCGTTTGAAGCGGTTTTGGTTCGACTAAGTTTTTATGATGTTTTGGGACTTGTTGGCATGTTTGGTTGAGGTCTCGAGGGCCTTGGGTGTGTTTCGGGTGGTTAACGGATCAAGTTTGAAGTTTGAAGATTGCTGAAGTTGGCTTGTCGCTGGTGTAATCGCACCTGCAAGGATATTGTCGTAGGTGCGACGCCGTAGGTGCGGTGGGTATGGTGTAGATGCAGAGGTGAGTTGGCTTGGGGCGCAGGGGTGAATAGGTGTAAGCATCTGCACGCTCGTAGAAGTACATAGTTACCCGCAGAATCGGGTAGTTGCCCGCAGAAGTGGAAGAGATGAGGATTCGCAGTGGTCGCAGGTGCGAGGTACTTTCCACACCTGCAAGGTTGCAGAAGTGGATAGGGAGAGGAGGTGCGAAAATGGGCAGTTAAGTGATTTTTTGCAGATGCGGATATTGTTTCACAAAAGCAGCTCCGCAGGTGCGCATATTGAGCCGCTGGTGCGAAAAGTCTGGGCAGAACCTATAAATAGAAGACTTTGAGATTTTTCACCATTTTCATCATTTTTGAGCTTGGATTTTGGGGGTTTTGAGGGATTTCGAGTAATCACTTAGGTAAGTTCCTTTTCCTATTTATCTTGAATAATGGTGTCTCCCCACTGATTTTACACCTAGTTAGTGAATTTTGAGGTGAGATTTGGGATAGCCCATTGTTATTACATGTTTTTCCTTGTCTTTTAGAAATTTCACTGTCTTTCATATTAGTAACCATGCTTAGGCCATATGATATCACTATTGGGATCCGCATTAGTCGTATACTTGTTGAGTTAACTGCTAATTTCTTTCTTGTACTCAGTTTCCGTCTTACTTGTGTAGTATATCTTCGTTCTCTACCATTTCTTATTAATACGTGTTGTATCCTCTGTTTGAGCTGAATATTATAATTTCTGTGAGCCTGAGAGGCTGGAGAGGTTAGTGACTGAGATAAGTCCTGAGTGCCGACCTATGAGCTATGTGATGTATATGGATCGTGTTGCACGCCACAACAAAACTTCGGGCTATATATATTTATGCATATGGGTCGGGTTGCATGCCACAACAAGCCTTAGGGATACTTATAGATATTATTGATTGGCTTTCATGCCGCAACAAGATTAGATCGGGCTTCACTCTGCATCGATATAGTGCTTGGGATGAAGGAGACCCTGATCACGCTCAACTATGTCTAATAAAAGACTAAGAGGGCGTTGCAATTATAATCCGGGGTATTATGCCCACAGTCGATCCCACAGGGAATTAAAGTATCAATCAAGTATTTAGAATATGCAACTTTTACTCAATCAATTATCTCAAGACTTTTGAATATAAATTGGTGATGTTTTACTAATTCGACTAACAATAATAATAACTAACAATTACTAACAGTGTGTTGTAAACAATTATGATAAAGGTCTAAGGTTATGGTTTCCCCCGTTGGTGAACTTACTTCTCGGATATTTCTTATAGTTTAATTAATTATCTCTATCAATCATGAACACTATATCTACCATAAATCTCTCTCAAGTAATTGTGATAATTTACTAGATGCACTCTTTCAAGTTACGCTAGCTAGATTGCATTACAGTTCACTTTAGCTTGCACCCGAAGTATCGTTATTTCTAATCCAACTTCTAAACCCTCGGTTATGAATTTCGTCTATACTCCGGGAGTGGTATTGTTCAATCAATTACCTAAATATGCACTCTCTCTAAAGTAGATACATACTAAATAGGCATAGCTAATTGATGGCCATTCAATTAACTACAACAAGAACGTAGTTGAACAAATAGATATGAACAATCAGCCAAACTATATTAATATCACCATAAGTTTATCCTCCAACGGGTTCCACCAAAACCCTTGATTAATAAAATTAGATACTCATACTCATACGAATCAATTCTAAAGTAACTTGCATAATTGAATTACAGAGTAATGAAATAAGGAGATAAAAATCAGTGTTTCTGCTTTGATGAGTAGTAATCCACAGGCTTTTCTTCACTTTAATGGCTTCTCTCCCTTCAAGTTGTGTTTTTGGGTCTATTTATATGTTTGGGATACACCCTAAACGTGTAGGAGACTTCTATTCTAACTGGAAAACACTTAAAATTCTTTAAAACTCGGATTTGACCGGATCAGGGGCCAGGTGTTACAGGCCAAACGCCTGGATAACGCCTGGCCAAGGCTTGCGTTTGGGCTCTGGCGCCTGGATAACGCCAGGCTAGGGCTGGAGTTTGGGCTCTGGCGCCTGGATAACGCCAGGCTAGGCCTGGCCTTAAGGCTCAAACGCCCGGCTATATCCTGGTGCACTCCTCTTCGCTCCTTGAGCGTATTTTCGACGTATTTGCATCCATTTAGCTCGGCTTCCATCTCCAATTCACCTACACATGAAATAGACTCCATTATGCACATAAAAAGTGTATTTTTATCATTAACGCACATAAAATGTAAGGCATATAACGTGTTAAAACATGAAATCTAGCCACGCATCAATACCCCACACTTAAACATTTGCTCGTACTCGAGAAATCAAAGTACACTCATTTACACAACTTATTAAGCAAATCCNACATTTGGATATAATAGTGACTACACCTCCTTAAGCACATTAATACATATACTTTCGCATTCAACCTCAAACTTATATTAAGCCAAACTCCACCTTCACATCAATGTTATTACCCCATACTTCTTTAAGCACAATTACATTAAGAGTCACCAGATATATTTTTCTTTCACAACAATACGACTGTTTATTTTATTTATTTATTTTTTTTTTTTCAAGTGACTCTTACTTTTTCAAAACAGTGCACCTTTCTACTTATTTCAATTATTCTCCTAAAAAAAACAAACCTACCACCCCACACTTTAACTTTTCCATATTTCATCACATTTTCAGTGCTTATGAGAGGTGACAAGGTTCAAATGTATGATCGATTCAAACAAAGGAATTAGGATTATAGGCTCAACGGGGTTAAATACGATACATAACAATTAGGTGGGTAAAATATATATAGCTGGATCAACAAAGAAATGCCTATATCACTTCCAAGACTGAACAAAACTTCTATTTCGCTTTGCACACACACGGGGCAAGTACTAGACATCAAATGCAATGCACAGAATAACATACAAACCTCACACACACTTGGCACATAACTCACTCAGGATTGGATCTATCACGACACTCCAGTCTAAGCAGTTAAGCAAATCTTAAGAATTCCTGATTTAAGGTATTTATCCTAGAGTCAAAAAATTGAGCCTAAGCGTCACAACCAAAGTACTGACTATTCTCAAGGCATTAGCACGTTTCGAGATATTTCTACTATTTATCCCTTAACAATGTGATTCCTACTCCTAAAAATTAAAAACTACCTACACCCGGTTCAATTAAAAACCCTTGGAAAAGAACCGTGGTCCAAAGAAAAACCAAGGGGGAATTACTAATAAATATTTTTTTTTACAATAATAAGAACATAACAACTAAAACAAACAAACTACAAATATTCACTGAACATAAAATCTAAAAACAAACGAAATAAAACTTTTACTACCAAATTTCACAATTTCAACAAGCAACACAATTCACAACAAAACATATATATATATATATAAACATATATATACAACACCCCACACTTAGTTCATGCACTGTCCTCAGTGCATCATGTATAGACAAAGCAAAAGGTAAAACAAGGTGCAAGATACTTCCTGGTCACTCAGCGTATTCATCATCGGACGCTCTCCATTCCTCTTCAAACTCATCTTCTCTATTATCATCCTCATCCGAGCGCATTAGCTCCGCATCAGAATCTTCAGGTGTGTTTATATCTTCATCATCTGGGAGCCTGTATCCCTCACCTGCTCCTATCATCTACTGAGCATGAGCATTGAGTGGGTATCTCTGATCCAAGTCATCCCTTTCATTAACTGACGCTGGATGACCTCCTATGCGCAACTGCAAATCCATCATCCCATAGAGATGGGCCATGAAACTATCATCCCTGGCATTGCACTCGGCATTGGTCAGTACAGACTCTTCTTTTAGTCTTAAGCCAATGATGTCAGTTTCTCGAGTGAGTTGTTGATCAATAATGTGGTCAAAGTTGGACTCAACCGCTACCTTTTTATCTAGAAGAAACTGAGTCAGGAAATTCGAGAAAGGGATTGGATCAATTCTATTGTTGGAACGCACCAACCCAATTTGACAGCGAATCAGGTGGCCCACATTCACTTGCTTCCCTGTCATAAAGAATTAGAGCACACAAATCCTCTCTAGGCTGATCAAGGTGTCATGGGTACACGGTAGTATTCGTGCATTAATCAATTTCAGCCATACCTGTGTTTCAGCCTTCATCTTCTTCTTGGGAAACCTTTTATAGCGATTAGTGGTTCTATCCCGAATCCAAGAAGCCTTGGAATCAACCCCACAAAGTGTGTGCCTCACTTCTCTATAGTTAGGATGGTGGATAAATTGCTCTAGAGGCTCCACCGGAACATTTGGTGCACCTAAGAAATCACATATGGCCTTGGCCGAAAAATCCACCAAGTGCCAACGAATTGGAACCAATTCTTCCTTGTCCTTAGGGTCAAACCCTGCATAGAATTCTCGGACTAAATTGAGATTGATGTTGCCATGGTGTTTGAACACATATCCCAGACCCAATTCATGGATGCTCCTCCAAATTGCTGGGAATTTAGTTCTAAGACAACCCTCATTGATAGCTCCTTCCGGGTGGACATGCTTGGTCTTACAACGAGCATACCATTTCCTAGAGTGTGGTGGTATGCTGTTGACACCATATCTCCTTTGGCCAAGGGGTCGTTGCCTCATAGCAGCCACAACAGCTACTGCTTCCTCACCAGTCATGCTAGAAGTAGCATCTCCTCCTTTTCTTTTCTTTTGAGGTGGTGGGGGTTTTGATTTGGTTTTCGGTGGGGCCGAAGATGTGGCCTTTCCCTTGCCAGTGCCTCTTCTGGGTAATATTGTTTTACCTGCACAATTAATCAGTAATGAATTAGTGTCACAAAGTATATACTATCTGTTTTCGCACTTTGCGAAGGTTACTAAGACTTCACCTTGGCGAGTTTATGACAATTGACACACATTCCTACCTATTGGCTTCTTGTGAGCCACTTTTCATATAAAATTTCATGGAATTCAAGATGCATGACGATAGTGGTATATTTCTCGGAGACTCGGGCTCCAAACGGGACATGTATTGCCATTGAGGCATTACATCGAGCACTTGGCTGGCACAATTGCCATGGGAGCTCTTATGGACTTGAGGGACTGCCTCATGCACCCAAATCAATTTGGGGTTCCATAATACAACTTAATTTCACCATTTCAGCTCATTCCTAAAGGGTTTCGGGACTTGGGGTGCATAACACCATACAACATATTTCAAGAACTTCATAAACCCATAAAAAAACTCATCATGAAATCAAGGATACACTTTTCATCTGCGCAAATTCGAGTGAATAAAGGAGAGGGCTAGAATCATACCTCACGGATTGATGTGTGTTAGCTAGATGAAGTGCACCACGAAATTTAACCTGTGCAGATCTTGTGTGTGTGGTGGGTGATAATGGGGTGTTAAAGGTGTTGTGTGTTGAAGAAGTGAAGATGAGTGTGTCAAACTATGTGTTTTGATGTGGGTATGAGAGACAATCAGTGTTTGGGTGTGTGCTTGGGAGTGAAACTTGCTTGAGAGAGAGTTGGGAGATGAAAAAATAGGAAGAGGGAACTTATCTGGCGTTAGTCGTGCGTTTTAATCTGAAAGCCCGGTCACCCTGGCGTTAGCCAGGCGTTTCAGCCATAACGCCAGCCTTCCCCTGGCGTTAGCCAGGCGTTTCACTCTTAAGGCCAGACTTCCCCTGAAGTTAGCCAGGCGTTTGGGGCTTAAGGCCGGCTTAACCCCGGCTATGTTCCCACTTTTCGTCATGCTAAAACACTCATCCTTTCACCCGAATTCACCTGCAAGCTCGTTAGTACCTATAATTACACGAAATACTTCTAGCTACTCTAATATTTACTACGCATTGGGTTGCCTCCAACCAAGCGCCTTATTTAATGTCGTGGCACGACAATTACAACAAATCAATAGTTTTCCTCCTATGAAGTGCCTGATTTAACGTCGCGGTAAGACGCAGCATAAAGGCTACTTAAGGATTGCCTGGTGTTTTAGGTTCACCCAGGTGCACAATAGCCAGCACATTGGCTTCAGTCATTCCCACATATCTTTTTAATCTCTGTCCATTGACTTTGAAGGTGTTAGACTCATTTTCAGCAGTAATCTCCACATCACCATAAGGAAATACGTTGACCACTTTAAACGGGCCAGACCATCGGGACTTGAGCTTACCCGGAAACATTCTTAATCTTGAATTATACAGTAATACCTTGTCTCCTGGTCTGAAATCCCGGTCCATAATATTTTTATCATGAAGTCTCTTCATTCGTTCCTTATACAACCTAGTGCTTTCAAATGCTTGGCTTCTGAATTCTTCTAATTCTTGTAATTCTGTGATCCGATTTTCTCCAGCAGTATCGAAATCCAGATTCAGCTGCTTCAATGCCCACCACGCTCGATGTTCTAATTCGATGGGCAGGTGACAGGCCTTACCAAATACCAACTTGTATGGAGAAATACCGATTGGTGTTTTAAATGCGGTTATGTAGGCCCAGAGGGAATAATCAAGTTTCTTCGCCCAATCAGTTCTTGTGGCGTTAACTGCTTTGGTTAGTATGCTCTTTATTTCCCGGTTTGATACCTCAACCTGCCCGCTAGTTTGGGGGTGATATGAGGTTTGTACCTTGTGAGGTACGTCATATTTAGCAAGCAACTTTTCGAAAACACGATTGCAGAAATGCGTGCCTCCATCACTTATAATAGCCATTGGTGTCCCAAAGCGGGTGGATATATTCTTCTTTAAGAACCCCACCACCACTCTTGCATCATTGGTGGGGAATGCTGCCGCTTCTACCCATTTCAACATGTAATCTACAGCAACAAGTATATACTTATTGCCGTATGAGCTGACAAAAGGACCCATGAAATCTATCCCCCAAACATCGAACACTTCTACCTCTTGTATTGGATTCATTGTCATCTCATGACGACGGGATATGTTCTCCGTCCTTTGGCATTCATTGCAGCCTTTCACCCATTGATGGGCATCTCTGAACACAGTGGGCCAATAAAACCCGGCCTCCAACACTTTAGCTGCTGTTCGGACTCCTCCGAAATGTCCTCCATAAGGAGCTGCGTGACAAGCCTGCAAAATAGCATATTGTTCTATCTCGGGGACGCACCTCCGGATCATGTTATCTATGCAAATTTTAAACAAATAAGGTTCATCCCAATAGTAGTTACGGCTATCACGATAAAATCTTTTCTTTTGTACAGAGGTGAGCTTATAAGGGTCAATCCCGCATGCTAGGTAATTAGAAATGTCTGCATACCATGGAACCTCTCTCACATTTGTGGCCAGCAGCTGCTCATCTGGAAAGGTTTCCAGAATATCCTCAGCCTCAGGTGCCTGTTCAGCACTTCGAGGCGTGACAAATGATCAGGGACTTGGTTCTCCATTCCCTTCCGATCACGAGTTTCCAAGTCAAACTCTTGCAAAAGCAGCACCCAACGAATTAGGCGTGGCTTAGATTCTCTTTTCTCAACCAATTACCTAATGGCCGCGCGATCAGTGTACACGATCACTTTTGACCCGATCAGGTAGGACCTGAATTTGTCAAATGCAAATACTACAACCAACATTTCTTTTTCTGTTACCGTGTAATTCAGTTGCGCTCCACTCAATGTCCTACTTGCGTAGTAAATTGGGTGCATTACCTTATCGTTTCGCTCGCCCAACACGGCTCCTACAACATAGTCACTTGTGTCACACATGAGTTCAAATGGTTGCTCCCAGTCGGGGGCAACTATAATCGGTGGAGTGACTAGCTGCTTCTTTATCTTCTCAAACGCTACCCTGCAATCATCAGAAAACACAAATGGGTTATCTTTTTCTAGTAACTTACAGAGAGGGTTGGAAATTTTGGAGAAATCCTTGATGAATCGGCGGTAGAATCTGGCATGTCCCAGGAAGCTACGAATAGCTTTGACTGACGTGGGTGGAGGGAGTTTTTCAATCACTTCTAACTTAGCTTTATCCACTTGAATACCTTTACTCGAGACCAAATATCTCAAGACGATTCCCTCTTGTACCATAAAGTGACACTTCTCCCAATTCAGCACCAGGTTTGTTTCAATACACCTTTTTAGGACACGGTTCAAATTTTCTAGGCATTCATCAAACGAATTTCCCACCACTGAGAAATCGTCCATGAAGACCTCCATAATATCCTCCACCATGTCTGTGAAAATGGCCATCATGCATCGTTGGAATGTCGCAGGTGCATTGCAGAGGCCAAATGACATTCTTCTGAAAGCAAATATCCCATATGGGCATGTGAATGAGGTCTTTTCCCTATCCTCTAGGGCTATAGAAATCTTGTTGTACCCCGAATACCCGTCAAGGAAGCAGAAGTGAGACTTCCCTGCTAACCGGTCGAGCATCTGATCAATGAAGGGAAGTGGGAAATGGTCTTTTCGGGTGGCTAGGTTTAGCTTTCTATAATCCATGCATATTCTCCAACCCGTAACAGTTCTAGTGGATATCAACTCGTTTTTTCATTTCTTACGACTGTCATACCACCCTTCTTGGTACACACTGTACTGGGCTAACCCAGCTGCTGTCGGAGATAGGGAAAATGATTCCCGCATCTAACCACTTTATCACTTCTTTCTTTACCACTTCCTTCATATTTGGGTTCAATCGTCTTTGGTGTTCCCTAAAAGGTCTGTGTCCCTCTTCCAAGAGAATTTTATGCATGCAATAAGCTGGGCTAATCCCTTTGATTTCTGCCATCTCCAGCCACTGGCAGTCTTGCATTTAGAAAGTACCTATAACAGTTGTTGTTCCTGCACATCTAGAAATCTAGATGATATAATAACCGGTAATGTAGAGTTAGGTCCAAGAAATGCATACCCGAGGTGTGCTGGTAAAGGCTTAAGCTCTAACTTGGGTGGTACTTCAACTGAGGGCTTGGCTGTTGGGCTCTCTCTTTTTTCTAAGTGTAATGGTTCAATTTCATGAACCCTCGACCATGTCCCTTTTCCTTCCAATGCTAATACCCATTCTGCTAGTTCCTCACCGTTCATATCATCTAAGTTCATCAAGCATGCAGCCAAAGGATCCCCAACAGTTAAGGCTGCATCATCTTCTTCCAGTATCACGTTCACGGCATCAATAAGAGACCAGTTAGCGAACACACTTGGTCCCCTCATAGACTTCTGCACGTTGAATGTGATTTCTTCATCATTGAGCCTCATCTTAAGCTCACAAGTCTCACAATCGATGAGAGCTCTTCCTATGGCAAAAAATGGCCTTCCCAAGATTATGGGAATTTCCTCATCTACTCGGCAGTCTAGGATCACAAAGTCAGCAGGGAATACAAATTTCCCCACTTGCACTAACACATGTCCAGAATACCCGACGGTCTCTTTATAGTCCTATCAGCAAGTTGCAGCAGCATGGAAGTAGGCCTGGCTCTACCAATCCCCAGTCTTTTATATATGGCCAGTGGAATCAGATTGATGCTGGCTCCCAAGTCACATAGGTATTTGGCGAAAGCGAAGTTTCCAATGGTACAAGGAATTGTAAAACTCCCTCGGTCAGCCAACTTTTCAGCAATAGGATGTGTCATCACTGCAATACATGTTTGGGTAAGAGTGACAGTAGTCAGGTCTTGGAAGTCAAATTTTCTGGACATCAAGTCCTTCATCACTTTAGCATAGCTAGGCATTTCTTTTAATGCATCAATCAATGAGATATTTACCTGTATCTGCTTTAGCATGTCCAAGAATTTCTTATACTGCTCATCCTTCTGATATTTTGCTAGCCTTTGAGGGAATGGAGCTGGTGCTCTTTTCTTTTCTGTTATTTCTTCCTTTTCCTTTTTCAACACCACCTCAACTGCTGGTTCTGGGATTTCCTCAAGTTCTTTCTCAGCTTCACCTTGCTTATTAACTTCTCCTTCAGCCGGCTGCACTGCGCCCTTAGTGAATGTGATTGCATCATCAATTTCATTAGGTCCCTGCACCAATGTGTTTGTCTGTCTACTTTCATGCCTCCTTTCTTGTTCTAGGTCCAGGTCTCTGCCATTGCGGAGAGTCACTGCCATTAACTATTTTGGGCCCTGGTCCCTTAGATTCACTTGAGTATCGGCAGAAAAAGTTCCGTGAGGACGATTGTTAACTGTATTTGAAATCTGCCCCTGCTGCATTTCAATATTTTTAATAGCTGAGTCATGGGCATCTACTCTTTCGCTTATCTTAGAATTTGACCCAATAACCTGCTGCATCATAGATTCTAACCTGGAGAACCCATCTTATTGCCTTCCCCCCTGTTGTTGCTGAGGAGGGTAGTATGATTGTTGCTGATTCTGATGGGTATAACCGTGCGGCCTCTGATATGGTGTTGCATTGCCTTGTGGTCTCATGGCACCCATATTACCATTATTCTGATGTTGGTGAAGTGGTCTATATGGTTGAACTTTTCGACCCCAGTTCTGCCCCCCTTGTCTCTGATGTTCATAATTTGACACATAATTCATGTTTTCTGGATAAGGAGGGTGATCACATTCTGCATTCCAGTGGTTACCAAGTGGTTGAGTAATGCACGATGTGCATAAGCCCCCATTGGTTGTGTCTACGATGTGTACTTGTTGTTTTTGTCCTGATTCCTCCACCTTCTTAGTTAGTATACTCATCTGTGTTATCAAGGTGGCCACGTTCTCTACAATAGTATTGGATGGATCTAATGGCACTGAGTGAACTACAGGAGTAATAGGTGCATTCCTGGTTGTCCATCCTGAATTCTGTACCATTTTATCAAGTAGGATTTACTTTCTCTCCACGTTTTGCTCAAGAATGCTCCACCAGCCAAAGCATCAACATTTGCTTTAACAGTATCCGCCAAACCCATATAAAAATGTTGCCCCAACATTTGCTCTGGAATACCATGATGTGGACACATAACCAGCATCCCCTTAAATCGTTCCCATGTTTCTTGCAAGGTTTCAACTGATTTATGTCTGAAGCTCAAGATTTCATCGATTTGTTGGGCAGTCTTGTTAGGTGGATGAAACTTGTTCACGAACTTCTTAACTAACTCCTCCCATGTGGTAATAGAATTGATGGGGAGTGAGTTTAGCCAAGTCTGGGCAGCGTCAGTCACTGAGAATGGAAAAAACAACAATTTTATTGCCTCCTGAGTGACGTTTGGCTGCCTCTGTGTTTTGCAAATTGACAGGAAGTTTTTCAAATGCTGCTGGGGGTCTTTGATGTATGAACCTGATAATAGTCCCTTGTTCTGCAACAAGTGCATCATATTATTTGTTATCTGGAAGGACTCGACCTATATCTGAGGGACCAGTATCGCAGTGGCCAAATTCTCAGCTGTGGGTTGTACCCAGTCATATAAAGGAGCCTCTGCCCCTATTTGAGCGACTGGGTCTACCACATAATCCCCATTATTGTTCCTGTTGTTTGGATCTTCCATGTCGGGTTCAATTTGTTCAATTGGTGGTTGATGTTTGCTTTTCCGGTTGGTCCGATTTAGGGCCTTGAAAACTTTCTCGGGGTATGATAAGGCTTCGACTACTTCACCACTTCTCGATGAGTTTCTAGGCATGCACTTGAAAAACGTTAGCAAACGTTAAACTTTCAATGTATAAACGAAAATTTGAAGAAAATTGACTATATTTCAGAATTTCGTATTTCTTCCAGCTCAATTGATAACACCGTCAATTCCCCGGCAACGGAGCCAAAATTTTATCACACTCAACTATGTCTAATAAAAGACTAAGCGAGCGTTGCAATTATAATCCGGGGTATTATGCCCAGAGTCGATCCCACAGGGAATTAAAGTATCAATCAAGTCTTTAAATATGCAACTTTTACTCAATCAATTCTCTCAAGACTTTTTGAATATAAATTGTTGATGTTTTACTAATTCCACTGACAATAATAATAACTAATAATTACTAACAATGTATTGTAAACAATTATGATAAAGGTCTAAGGTTATGGTTTCCCCATTGGTGAACTTACTTCTCGGATATTTCTTATAGTTTGATTAATTATCTCTATCAATCATGAACACTCTATCTACCATAAATCTCTCTCAAGTAATTGTGATAATTTACTAGACGCACTCTTTCAAGTTACGCTAGCTAGATTGCATTACAATTCACTTTATCTTTCACCCGAAGTATCGTTATTTCTAATCCAACTTCTAAACCCTCGGTTATGAATTTCGTCTATACTCCGGGAGTGGTGTTGTTCAATCAATTACCTAAATATGCACTCTCTCTCAAGTAGATACATACTAAATAGGCATAGCTAATTGATGGCCATTCAATTAACTACAACAAGAACGTAGTTGAACAAATATATATGAACAATCAACCAAACTATATTAATATCACCATAAGTTTGTCCCCCGACGGGTTCCACAAAAACCCTAGATTAAGAAAATTATCTACTCATACTCATAAGAATCAATTCTAAAATAACTTGCATAATTGAATTACAGGGTAATGAAATAAGGAGATAAAAATCAGTGTTTCTGCTTTGCTGAGTAGTAATCCACAGACTTTTCTTCACTTTAATGGCTTCTCTCCTTTCAAGTTGTGTTTTTGGGCCTATTTATATGTTTGGGATACACCTTAAACGTGTAGGAGACTTCTATTCCAACCGGGAAACACGTAAAGCTCTTTAAAACTCGGATTTGACCGGATCAGGGGCCAGGCGTTACAGGCCAAACGCCTAGATAATGCCTGGCCAAGGCTGGCGTTTGGGCTCTGGCGCCTGGATAACGCCAGGCTAGGCCTGGCCTTAAGGCTCAAATTCCCGGCTATAGCCCGGGGCACTCCTCTTCGCCCCTTGAGCGTATTTTCGATGTATTTGCATCCATTTAGCTCGGCTTCCATCTCCAATTCACCTACACATGAAATATACTCCACTATGCACATAAAAGTGTATTTTTATCATTAACGCACATAAAATGTAAGGCATATAACGTGTTAAACCATGAAATCTAGCCACGCATCATACCCTCTGGAGTTTGTACACCCTTAGTGAATGCAGGTACCTATTGAGAGTGATTATTGAAGGCTGAGAGCCGAATGTATGAGCTGTTGAGATGATTTGAGTGACTGTTGCCTTGAGAGGCTGTACTTGCTTTTAATTATTGTTGCACTTAGTTGTTATTTGTCATTTTTATGAAATTTCTAAAAGATTATATCTGGTTTGCTTGAGCTCGAACTAATTTCACTTAAACAGATTGAAAGCATGTTCACTCTTTACTGAAAACTTCTGAAATGGACTGTATTTACATAGCTCGTCATTGCTTCTTGGTTCCTTATTTGTTTCTGTTACTTGCTGAGTTGGTTGTACTTATGATACTCCCTGAACTTCATGTGCAGATCTAGGTGTTTCCGAGTCACAGAGGGTGTTGATCCCGTGCGTGGCTGACTATCGGAGACTTACGAGATAGCTGCCGGCATCCGGAGTCCATGTCTCTCCTTTCTTATTATCTTTTCTCTCTTGTATTGGCGTTGGCACAAACTGTTGTAGACTCTGTTTCTATACTGGTTGTTAGATGCTCATGACTTAGTGACAACCCGATGTCGGGCTACTATTCTACACTTTGTTTTGTGTTTTACCCTGTTGCTATGTTAACCTCCGCTTAATTTAATTGCCTTAACTCATTTATGTCATATATTGAAATCATATTGAAAATGTCGGCTTGCCTAGTTCCAGGATAGGTGCCATCACGACAAGTTAGGTATTTGGGTCGTGACAAGTTGGTATTAGATCCTAGGTTACATTGGTCGCACGAGTCATGAGCAGGTTTAGACGAGTCTTGAGCATCGGTACAGAGATGTTTGTACTTATCTTCAAGAGGTTGCAGAACCCTTAGGGAACTCCAAATATTCTTGTCGTGTGAATTTGTTGATTCTGGTAACTAAACAATTGTTGTTTCATTATCTCACAAAAGGTGAGGACCCATACTACTGGGCAGGATGGACAACGACCAGTATCACCAGCCAGGACCGTGAGAGGCCGAGGTCGTGGTAGAGGTAGAGATAGGGTCAGAGGTGCAACCCGCACTATAGTTGGGAGAGTACCTGTAGATCCACAAGTTTCCCCCGATCAAGACCAGGTCCCAGTTGTGGAGGCACCAGCGGGACCATCTTAGTCACCACATGTACCCATCGTGATTCCTGGCCTTCGAAAGGCCTTAGCTCATATTTTGACCGTGTGCACAGGCCTTGCTCAGGCGGTCTCTGTTTCGACGGCCGCAACCACTTTTTAGGCTGGGGGAGGCACTAAGACTCACGCCGCCCACACACCTAAGCAGTTAGTGCAGGGACTCCAGACACCGGAGACACCACCAGCCCAGCCGATTGCAGTTTCTCAAGACTATGTGGTTCCTGCTATGCCTAAGGATGATCAGCGTAGATTGTAGAGGTTTGGGAGACTCCAGCCTCCATCTTTCAGTGGTGCAGATGAAGAGGATGCATAGGGCTTATTAGACGGGTGTTAGAGGATACTCCATACAATATGTATTTTGGAGACTAATGGGGCCTCGTTCACTACCTTTCAATTCTCTGGGGCTGAATTCAGTTGGTGGGAGGCTTATGAAAGGCGTAGGCCAATCAACGCAGCACCCCTTACCTAGCAACATTTCTCCGTTATCTTTCTGGAGAAGTTCGTGCCTCAGTCCCGGAAAGAGGAGCTACGCAGATAGTTTAAGCAGACGCAGATAGTTTAAGCAGCTTTGTCAAGGTGATATGTCTGTGACGCAGTATGAGATGCAATTCTCGTAGTTGGTATGTCATGCTATCTGGTTGGTTCCCACAACAGGGAGAGGATCAAGAGGTTTATAGATGGCCTCACTTATCAGCTGCGATTGCTTATGACCAGAGAGAGTGTCTAGTGCAACTTTTGATGAGATTGTTGACATTGCTCATCAGATTGAGATGGTTCAAAATTAGGAGAGGGTTGAGAGGGAGGCCAAGAGGCCTCGTGGACAGGGTGGATTTAGCGGTGCTCTTTCTAGCGGTCAGTTCCAGCACGGTAGAGGTCGTCCTTTCAAACATGCTCAGACGGCTCGCTCAGTTCACCGTGGTGCATCATTTTTCCATGGTTCTCATAGTTATCAGTAGGTCCATTCATCTCTCGGTGCCCTTCCAGCGCAGAGTTTGTCATGTGCTCCATCGGGTCCGGGTTCGTCAGCCTCAGGTCCTTCTGTCGGTTATCCCGGTGCTTGGGGTTCCCTTCAGTACCCAACATCAGCACTGGAGAGTTGCTATGAGTATGGGGATTTTGGTCACACAAGGATATAATGTCCCTGTATAGTGGGAGGTCCAGCTTCAAAGAGGAGCCAGTCTATTTCATCCGCACCAATTCCTCCACCACCTGCGCAGCCAGCCCGGGGTGGAGCATAGTTATCTAGGGGTCTCCCGAGAGTGGGAGTCCGATCAGGGTGCGCCAGGCCCGTTTCTATTCCTTCCCATCCAGAACAGATGTCACCGCTTCAGATGCTGTGATTACAGGGATTGTCTCAGTTTGTCACTTGACCGGTCGTTTTGAGAGTTATAGCCCCGTTTCCCCATTTTTCTGCTTCTTTTGTGATTCGCCATCGTTATATGTCTTACCGGGGTTGTTAGTTTGGGTCTGGAGTGGTTTCAGAGTGAATTGAGACACTTAGTCTCTTAATAGGAAGCTTAAGATTGGAAAAGTCGATCGGATGTCAACTCATGTGTAAACGGCCTCGGATTTGAATTTTGATGGTTCCGTTAGATCTGTTAGGTGACTTTGGACTTAGAAGCATGTTTGGAAGGTGATTTGGAGGTCCAAAGTATAATTAGGCTTGAATTTACGAAAGTAGGAATTTTGGCGATTTTGGTAGGTAGTGGAAATTCTGATATCGATGTCAGATTGGATTTCCGGAAGTTGGAGTAGGTTCGTGGTGTCATTATTGACTTGTGTTCAAAGTTTGAGGTCAATTGGGCGTGGTTTGGTAGGTTTCTGCGTTGTTTGTGGAATTTGGATGTTTAGAAGTTCATTAGGCTTGAATCCGAGTGTAATCCGTGTTTTTATGTTGTTTGAGGTGGTGTGAGGATTCGACTAAGTTTGTATGATGTTTTGGGACTTTCAAGCATGTTTGGTTAAGGTCTCGAGGGCCTCAGGTGTGTTTCGGATGGTTAACGGGTAAGTTTGAAGATTGCTGAAGTTAGCATGTTGCTGGTTTAATCACAGCTGCGAGGATATTGCCGCAGGTGCGATGAGTCTAGGCTTGATGCAGAGGTGAGTTGGCTTGGGGAAAATTGCAGGTGCGAATAGGTGTACGCATTTGCGATTCCGCAGAAGCGGGTAGTTGACTGCAGAAGTGAAAGAGAAGAGGATTAGCAATGGTCACAGGTGCGAAGTCTTTTCTGCACCTGCGAGGTCGCAAAAGCGGATAGGGAGTGCAGGTGCAGAGAAGGGCACTTAACTGATTTTATACAGATGCAGATATTATTGCGCAAAACGGCTTGGAAAGTGCGCATATTGAGCCGCGGGGATTTTTGGACTTAAAAAATCAATATAGCTTGTTATGTGGTCAAACATAAAAAAGTGTATTATTCTAGGATATGCAACTGGACTGAAAGGTTATAGGTTGTAGTGCACTGGTTAAAAGACTCGAGGGTTAATTATCAATTGAGATGCGATATTCAATGAATCTGCCTCACTGGACAGTCAAAGGGAGAATGCAATAGCTGAAACAGATGATTGAATCTCCACTAGATCAGCCCAATAGTTCTATAGTAGAGGAAGTGGAGGAGGTGAAAGTGATTGATCAAGATGATAATATTAATGCACATGTGCAATATCAATCATATAGTATTGCAAAAGGCAGAGAGAAGAGATTGATCAACCGATTGTAAAGATTTGCAAACATAGTTTATGGAAGTCTTCTTGAATATACAAAGCATGTCGGACTTGTTTGCAGTTACAAAGACTGTTGATACATTTGAGTGTAATAGCTCTCCAGAAACTATTTTGACTACAAAACCAAATTGATAGATTTGTGCTATAGTTAAAGGACTGGGTCTTTTAACAAGTTTAGGCGTTGCATAGACTTTATTGGTGTGTGTAATACTAAGTAGAGCCCTTGCGAGGGTTAAGGGAAAAGTAGAGAGATTATTCCTACTGATGAAGAGAATTCAAGCCAAGGGGAAGATTTGTCATTTGTGGCTTGAATTATTTCCTTATACTTTTAGGAAACCCATAATTCCTATAGGTTTGGGAAAATTCATTGTTCTAAAAGGTTTAAGAAATAAAAACCTATTTTCCTTGTCGGATTAAGAAACTTTTCTCTTATAGGTTTGGGACAATTTGAGATCTATATATACGTATCACGACCCAATTTCTCCTATAGATCGTAACGACGCCCAATGTTACCACTAGGCAAACTAATAGTGAACTAACACTGTGATCTTTTATTTAGAAATGTTGAAATAGTTAGTTTTTAGCATGTACATAAATCGGAAGTAGGAATTTAACCAAAATAAGTTGGTAAACTTTTGAAAACAAGAGAAATAAATAAAATAACCCAAAACCATCAAATGTCTACTAACATAAATCACCAAGACCTGGTGTCACAAGTAGATGAGCTACTAGTAGAATACACAAAAGATTACTACTCTATTGTCTAAAATGAAATAAACAGAACAATAAGCAAAAGAAAGACTTCGGCTGCTGCAGAGCGGCTCGGAAAGCATCTCACCGTGTAGTCTCATAATAGGGTTCAAGTGTGCGCGCCGGACTGGTATCCAGATGCACATGCCTCAGATCCTGCACATTAAGTGCATAAGTGTAGCGCGAGTACATAAATAACATATACCCAGTAAATATCCAGTCTAACTCGAAGAAGTAGTGATGAGGGATCAACTTTGACACTTACTATGGGCTAACAATAAGATGTCAAAATTACAATTCAGCATGGATTACATGAATAATACTGAGAACTCACTACAAGAAATAGTAAACAATCCTTTCACAAATATTAAGTCCCGAATTTATTTTCACCATTAACAATTTATATCTCAAGCCAAAGAAGAAATATCAATTACATTGGTCCCAAATATTTATCACACGCAATTTATGTCGCGATTGTACGACCCGATACAACATAAGAATATTTAAAATGTGCACTACCGAGGGTTGAACGACATGAATCATAGATGCATCTATATGCTACCGAGTCATTCGGCCCACTCCACGACAAAGAGAAAATACTTTATAATAGCCAACTCAAGCTTTATTAAGTGTTCCATCCAAGAATTTAAGTAAGTAAAATTTAGCCTTCTATCATTCCTTTATCAAGTTCCAACATGGTTTAAGCAATTAAGTTAACAAGTAGGGTGCAAACATCGTGAATATAGCATGGTATGGGTCCTAAACTACCCATACATAAACGTAATTAGTAGATACATATGGACTCTCATCACTTCTGCATACATAGTCCCCTCAAATAGGAGCACATATTAAACAATTCACCTATGGGGTTAATTCCCTCTTACGAGGTTAGAAAAGAGACTTACCTCATCTCAGAGCCTACTATCCTGTCGAAGATTGTGCTCAAACCCTCAATTTGGTGCCAAACGACTCGGAACTAGTGAAATGTTATGTAAAATTATAAATGCATGTTCTAAAGTTCATATCATGACTAATAAAAGTGACTTCCCAATCATATTTGAAGAATCCCTAAAATTCAGCCCCCTGTCCACGTGCTCGGATTCCGGAATTTTTTGAAGAAAGTTGTTAACCATAACCTCATGAACTCAAATATATGATTTTCACTAAATTCCATATCAAATTCCATGGTTAAACCCATTTTTATCAAAAACCTAGGTTTTTCATCTAACTCATAAATTCCACATATTTACATCTTAAAATCTATCCATAATCTATGTATTAAACTCACGTTGGGTAGAAATTACTTACCCTTAGTAGCTAGGTTGAAATCCCCCATTTTATAGCTTTAAAATTTCCCAAGTGTGTGAAAAATAAGAGGAAAAGGTCTAAGTCCCGTATTAAATGAGGGTTCTGCCTTCAGCGATTTTAGCCTTTGCTGCATTTGTGGTACCGCACCTGTGGTGCTTGGTCCGCTTCTGCGGATATATTCAAGCCCAGTGAGGGCCGCTTCTACGGAAGGGGTTCCGCTTCTACGACAAGTGTGCTGAATCTACGGCTGGGTCTGCTCTTGCGCCCTTCCTCCTCGCGCCTGAGCATTCGCGGGCGCGCACAAAAACACACACCTGCGGTCCCTGTCCAAATGCTCGAGAACCGCTTCTACGGCCTAACCCTTGCACCTGCGGACTCGCAGGTGTAGTCACACCCGAACTGGTGCACCAAGATCCCTTCTAAGTTTCAAACTCAACTCGCGCACCGTCTGAATGACATCCGATTCCCTGAGGCCCCGTCCAAACATACCAACAAGTTTGAAATCATAAAATGAACTCGCTTGCACCCTCAGAACGCAGAAAAAAACATCCAAACTAAGAACCACACCCCAAACCAATTGAAATAAAAAATATGATCTTTAAGTTCTTCAATTTACTCCGAACGCGCCGAAACATACTTAAACTACTCAGAATGACACCAAATTTTGCGTGAAAGTCTTAAATCACCATACGAAACTTTTGTTGGTCACGAAACCCCATTTGGAGCTCCAAAACACAGAAACCTACTCCAAACCAAATTTAAAGAACTTCAAAGCCTTCAATGAACCAACTTTCACTATTAGGCGCCGAAACGCTCCCGGGTCATCCAAAACCTAATCCGAACATAAGCCCAAGTCTGAAATCATCATACAAACATATTGGGCCCGTATAATCTCAATTCTGAGGTTGTTTACTCAAACGTTTACCAAAGTCAAACTTAGCCTTTTTAACCAACCTTAAGGAACCAAGTGCTCCAATTTCGACCCGAACCATTCCAAATCCTGAACTAACCATCCACGCAAGTTATAAATTAGTAAAATCCTCTTAGATCTCAACTTGTGAACCTACCTATTGTCGTGCCCCCTTTTTCCAACTCCTTTCGGATCGGTCAGGGTTTTGACATTATTGGGACAACTCATTTCCTTTTGAGAAGGGGGTATGCAAGGATTCGAAGAGTCGCCACCTAACGAGTTAAGGTGCGTTAGGGCACCTATTTAGGTCATTTACAAACAAGATTAGATAACCAGAGAAAAGGTAAGGGCTTGAAATTACTCTAAGGGGAAGGTGTTGGGCACCCCTCAGAGCACAACTGTGGTTCCCGGCCAAACAACTTTGTGAATTTGAGCACCTAGAAAATAGGCAATTAATGTTTAAAAAAATTAAAGGGCTTTGAAAGAATCGCAGTCTAAGCACACATATGTTATTAAAGTTTGAAAAAGTATTTAATATCTAAGCAAGGTTTTGAAAGAGTTATAATCTAAACATGCATATAAAAGGAATGGGGAAGTCCGAGGTTGTTTGTCATATGGATCACATCAGTACAATACCCGGTAATCACTCCTAAAATAAGGGCTATTCATGGTATTAACGCACCGGTCATCATATCCATATCTACCCTTCCCACCCCGTAAAGTTTATTAAAGCGAGTGTTGGTCAGCGACCTCTATTGTGTGTTGTTACCCATCCCTTCCTAATAGTCCTGGAGGAGTTTAGGGCCTCTACATATAAGGGAAGTTCTAGGCAGACCCTCAGCTTTGAAGGAAAAAAGCTAAGGCAACAGACGAAAAACATATAGGGCAACAATTAGTGGGAACAGAGAAAAAGCAAATAAAAGGCTCAAGTTACCTCCATAAGTAATGCACATAGACAGTACGACTCAAACACAAGTAAGGGCAGTATTGCTAATTAGAACCCTAAAGCATGGTGTCTAGGTGAGTTAGAACATAGGCAGATATATGAACTTGTTTTTATAACTCAGAAAGGCCCTAATCAGTTTGCCTACTGATTTTAAAACCTGTTGAGTATTAGGCAGCATATACAAAGAGGCAGATTTCCAGTTTTAAATAATTTAATCACCTAAGCCTTGCCTAGGCGTGAGACAGTATACCAATTTTCAGAAGTGAGAAAATTGTTTGCACTTATGTTACCTACACATGTTGTTCTAGGGGAGTTCAGAACACAGAATTATTACTAGTTATTTAGAAAACTAAACGAAACTATTGTATACCCTTTTCATGCATTAATAGTTAAATTAGGTGTGCTTAGGCGAGTATGAATCAAATCCTAAAGACATGGTATCTAATGCACGGAGAGAGATGCAGAATGATGTATATGCAGGATCCTGAGCAGGATTTCTATATGCACAGATATTACAGCATTTAAACATGATTTTAGGAGATGCAGATATGATGTGGTTATCAGTGTTGTTTATCCTAGAACAGGATTTCTAAGTGTGCATGGCAGCAGAAAGCATGATTATAGAAGGTACCAGTTATGAGCAATTTTTTTCTAGCACAAGATTTTCTAGCTGATATGACAGTAAAGTGAATATGCTAAAACAGTAAGCATAAGACCTAGGAAGCATGATTTCTAATGCATGATCTTGAACATATGGGTCCTAAACATGATTTCTATTGCGAAAATAGGGAATATAAACCTAATAGCATGGTTTCTATCCTTTAACATCTACAACATGCATAGTTACCCCTTTCCCTTTTCACTATCCATCCCCAAGAGTTGTTTACAATAATTATTACAGACCATTTTCATAAATTACATAAATGAATAAAAGAAAATAAGAAGCTATGCTATAGGGAGCCTACTGATAGGCCCAAAGTCTCCAAAAGTTCTCTATGCCATTAGATGTTTCAACAACCTTTCATATAATCCAGGTGTGTCAGAGTTCCCTAAGGACCTAATGGGATCCCAAGCAGTGCTCACACCCAGATTTTCATAACCATACTGAGTAAGTGCAGTGTGAAAGGGCCAGCTATAATGCATCAGAGTTTAGAGGGATCTCATAGGGATCCCAAAGCAGTCACACATTAGAGGGGCATAACCTAGATTTCTAAGAGTAGAGTGAGAGTGCTTGACATAGTTTTGAAAAGGTTGAGTTGGAAAATAGTTTTTTTTTTGAAATAGCTTGTTTGAAATAAGTTTGCAGAACAGTTCTGAAAGGGAAGGGCAATCAGAATAACCACTCAGAACAAAACATATAGCAAGAAACAGGGAACGGAACCATTTCAACAATCGCAAACATGGGAGTAAGGGGTTGAGAATCAAGAAAGTCCTAACATACTTACCTAGAACCTAATAACCACAGAAATAGCTTTACCACAAGGATGTTCAGGCCAGGAATTACAGGAATACTAGTGAAACAGAATCACATTGAGGGATATTAGAGGGGTAACATGCTGATTTTAAGGGAGGGGACACAAATTAAGAATCATACTAGTTAAGCAATAAGTAGACATTCTAATTGTAGGGTAAACAACATAACCATAAGTAAAAGCATAGTAGAAATAAGATGAATTGAAATACCAAAAAAAACATGTTGTTTTTGAAGCTTTAAGCTAAATTGAGGACATACCAGTTAAGAGAGAATAAGCACAGAATGAAGAGCAAGAGAGTATAATACTCAGTCTTGGCTTGCAGCCGACTGAGAGTAGCAGGTAACCAGAAAGAAGAGCAAGAGAGAGTATGTGTGTGGGTAAGAGAGGGTTTTTAGAACAATGTTTGTTCGTCTTTGCTAATGAGAGAGTAGAGGTACTTATAGTTCGAAAATAGGCAGAAACATATGGTAACAAATAATAGTTCACCCCAATTATAGAAGTAAATTACAATTAGAATCCAATCAATGTAATTACTCCCTATAATTAAGGAGTCATAGTTCAAACGGATACAAACAATGATAAACAAGGAAAAAAAATCAATTGAAGAACTGATTTTACCATGTAAGGGGTAGTAAAAGTATAAAGCATGTGATTAGGACTAAATACAAAATATACCAAATAAGGAAAGTGTATATTAATTATTTGACAGCATGTTTATTCACATAAATAAGGCCGAATATAGTTTAATTCTGGAAATCAGTAAGAGAACCCTCGAATGAGGTTCCAATCACAGGGAATCAGTATCAATTAAGGAAAATATCACACAAGTAAGGAAATACTCAAAGTCAGGCAATCAGTATTACTCATAGGAAAATATCACAATTTTAAGAAAAATACTCAAAAATCATTAAGGAGTATCGTGTAAAAATTAATAGAGAACTAATCATACTCATTAAATGATAAAATAGTACTGGAATAACACATGTTAAGCGAAAATCAGAAAAACCTAATCATAGAGTTAGGGATTTGTATCAGAAAATAACAGATAATTAAAGGAACCAGTAGACAATCATAGTTTAGGAAGAGGCGACAAAGAATTAGAAACCCTAATCAATAATTATAGAGCAAGAAATCACAAAACACATAGAGTATACACGAAATCAAGGTAGTCATGCTAGAACAGGTAAGCAATATTGCAAAGTAAACTCGGATTCACAGATTGTACCCAGAAATTTAGGGCTTTTTATCAAACTGAATCAAACAAAAGAGAACGACTCAAATAATGCTTAAACACGATAAAATATAATAATAATACTAAGAAACTAGAACAAAAACTGTTTTATAAAGAATCTTGGAACCCTAGTTTTGAAAAGTGAAGAATCGTTTTAGGAAACAAGAAGATCTTTGAAGAAAACAAGTAAAAACCTCATAATACACACAGATCTGTTACAGATCTAAAGAAATCGGAGGGTTCAAAGTTAGGGTTTCCAAAAGAACCCAAAAAGGAATAAGAAAAACTCAAAGATATTACCGGTCTCAACTGAAAAGTGGTAGATCTTACTCGAATGACCATTGGTGGCCGGAAAAAATGCATGAGATCATAGAGGTGAGTGAACCGCGTCTGGTTCACTTGAAGGCCTCAAAACAGTGACACACGTTCAAGGGGGGAGCTATAAGGCTAGTAAGTGGTGAGACCACCATGGATTCCGGCAAGGAGATGGCCGGAGAAGGGCCAGGTTCACTGGAGGGAGTTGAAGGGACGAGAGAGAGTTGGGAGAGACTGTTGAAGTGAGAGGGAGAGAATGAGAGACGGTGGGAGGGGGATAGAATTCATAATTTAACACGTTATATGCCTTACATTTTATGTGCGTTAATGATAAAACCACACTTTTTATGTGCATAACGGAGTCTATTTCATGTGTAGGTGAATTGGAGATGGAAGCTGAGCTAAATGGATGCAAATACGTCGAAAATATGCTCAAGAGGCGAAGAGGAGTGCACCGGGCTATAACCGGGCGTTTGAGACTTAAGGACAGGCATAGCATGGCATTATCCATGCGCCAGGGCACAAACGCCAGCCCTAGCCTGGCGTTATCCATGCGCTAGGGCCAAAATGTCAACCCTAGCCTGGCGTTATCCAGGCGCCTGAGCCCAAACGCCTGGCCCCTGATCCGGTTAAATCCGAGTTTTGAAGACTTTAAGTGTTTCCCGGTTTGAATAGAAGTCTCCTACATGTTTAGGGTTTATCCCAAACATATAAATAGACCCAAAAACACAACTTGAAAGGGAGGAAGCCATTAAAGTGAAGAAAAGCCTGTGGATTACTACTCATCAAAGCAGAAACATTGATTTTTATCTCCTTATTTCATTACTTTGTAATTAAATTATGCAAGTTATTTTAGAATTGATTCTTATGAATATGAGTAGCTAATTTTCTTAATCTAGGGTTTTGGTGAAACCCGTTGAAGGACAAACTTATGATGATATTAATATAGTTTGGTTGATTGTTCATCTCTATTTGTTCAACTAT